>JWJA01000316.1:0-23652 GCA_000812885.1 Lanzia echinophila
TCGGGACGGATACCTTGTCATCTTTCGGCGGGAGAGTTTCGTCGGAGTCGCTATTTTCATGTGACGTTGTATCTCGAGGTGCTCCCACTGACTTAACCTTGGCGAAATCCTAAACTTATTAGCATTATCAAACAGATGCACCCGAATAAAAGCTTACTGAATGGTCGGCTTTTTCTTGTAGAACCTCCTCATCATCGTTCGAAGTTTCACTCTCTATTTCAGATATCGGCTTATCTGCTGGCGCAAGAGTTTGTAGTCGAACTAAATTGGCAAAAGCACCGTTTTTAGTAAGCAAATCAGAGTATGAACCTTGTTCAAGGATTTCTCCTTGACCCATGACCACAATGTTATCAGCATTCTTGACAGTCGATAATCTGTGTGCAATCGAGATGGTCGTTCTGCCTTCGCTTACTCTGTCAAGAGCGCTTTGGATGAGATGTTCGCTGATAGAGTCGAGAGAAGCAGTTGCTTCATCGAGTAGAAGAATAGAAGGGCTGCGGACAATAGCACGGGCGAGCGCAACACGTTGCTTTTGGCCTCCACTTAGACGATTGCCTCCAGGCCCCGCAGCAGTTGCAATTCCATGTTGAAGACGATCGATAAAACCGAGAGCATCAGCTTCCGCAGCTGCATCGCGTGCTAGCTTGACAATTTTCTGCACGTCGGCTGAACTAGATGCAATTGCAGTCTCTAGGTTTGCGCCCTCACGAATAGAGTGTACCAAGTCTGGTAGGCTAGAGTCCAATAACGCATCTCTCAACTGAATATGTTCTGGAAGCGGAGAATTGACTAAACCATATGCAATGTTTTCAAGAATGGATCTATCCAATAGCGTAGAGTTTTGTGCAACCGTCCCAATGAAACTCCTTACGCACCGAACGTTGATAGTTTTCATATTTTGATCGCCGAAGAAAACATCACCTTGAACAGGATCGTAGAGTCGTTGAACAAGTGCAGCAACTGTAGATTTACCGCTACCAGATAACCCGACGAGTGCCGTATGCTTGTTGACTGGAATTCTGAGAGAGAAGGACTTCAAGACTTCCACATCAGGTCGTGAAGGATATGCAAAGGCGACATCTTTGAACTCTAGGTCACCTGGAAGTGTGTCGAACATTTGACCTTCAGTTGTTGATGTACCATCGATTTCGGATTTACGATGTATTGTTGCCACTATCTTCTCAAATGCGCCACTTGCAGCTGCAAATATTTGCATAAAGGGAGCAATCTGACTGACGATGAAAGATGCTACAACGGAGTTAGTATGAGACTCGTCGGCAAAATTTGGAGGTACTCACAGTCAACAAGTAAAAATATCACGGTGTACACAGCCCCTACTGTAGTACTGGATCCAGTAGCCTCAACAGAATCAGCAATTTCTCGACTTCCTTGCCAGAAAGCCAGGGCATTAGCTGAATACGCGATAAAATAAAGACATCCAAGTTGTACAGATGCAACAATTGTCTTCTTGATTCCTTCCTTTTGTGCAGCACCAATGTGCTTGGCGTATACGGCCTCTAATCGAGAACTTGCACCCATAGCTTGGACAAGAGGCATATTTGAGAGACCAGCAGAAGCGATGGCCGTTGCTGCCGCTACGTGATCGGACATTCTACTTGCATACTTTTGAGTGAAATGTCCACCGACAAGTGCCATCAAAAGATATGCAGGAACAAGAGAGATGAGCATCCCGGCTAGCGAGGAACTTTTGATAAAGGCCACGACATAGGATGCCACAAAGTATGAGATACTAGCGATGAAGATTCCAACCTTCTCCGAGGTACCTGTTTGGATTGTCTGAAGATCTACATCGAGTCTAGAAGCTACTTCGCCGGATGGTAGTTTGTCAAAAAAGGCAACTTCTTGTCGTAATAAGACATCCAGGTAAGTTTTCCGGAGACGCCTTACAAGACGTTCGCCCAATAAACTCCAACATCCTGTATGTAGATAAATCAAACAAAAATTCGCGATGGTGACATAGATAACGTCGAGTACTTTCGTTCGGACCCCGTTCTGTATAGATGAAGCATCACTTGTTGTAGAACATGATGTCGAGTTAAGGTCGTCCACCAATTGACCAAATAGAATACCGAGAAGAGGGAATGGGATACCGGAAGCTATCGAGCCGATAAACCCTACAACAAGCAGAACATAGTCAAAAGCTTCAGGACCGCTTGACAGCAAAAGACGTAAATATTGACCTGATTGTTTACCACCACTAGAGAACTTGGATGGAAAATCAACAATCTTTTGCTTCACCACCAAAAGTTTTGACATAACTACAAGCAACGTATGTCGATGAAAGTTGCAGGAATTGTGATTTGAGAACTCGTCTCACATCATACGATCTGATAAAAAGCAGAGCCCCATACTTTAGAAAAATAGCTAGTTCTCACCTCCATGACTGGCGGCGAATGAACTAAATCTGGGGTATACTTGAAATTACGAAATAGAATTCATAAGAGGTTAGAGGCAGTGGATACACAACAGAAATTGGGTCCTATAATTACCGGATATATCCACACTGTGACTGTAATGGAATGGTCTTTCGAAGAAAAAGGGCATAATGAGAGGTTTAGCGGGTTCCATGAATAAAAATACTTTATTCAATGATCCATATCCATATCCATGTCCAGTGATATTAGGCAATATGTCCAGGATATGAAGATATTTACTACCTACGGGTAGGTAATTTTTTTTTTCTTTCTTAGCTTTAAAGTTAAAATGCTTAGCTTCATTAGCTTGATCTGATTAGATGATCTGATAAGATCAACGTGTCAACATTGAAATCTTGTCAATTTATCATTTGTAAGAAAAAGCATGGGTTTGTGTGATACTGTCATGGGTGGGATGTTGTTTGAGTGATTTTTAGCATTTTCGGAGGTTAGCAACTAATAACTTGAATTTATGAGGATCCACATTGATTAGATGATCTGATAAACTTTAGCGAGGAAGACTTTTCTTCACTATTCTAAATCGAGCTTAGAGACCGTCGGTTAATATTCTTAGCTTAAAACTGGATTTAATTTTGATTTTGTTTGCTCTCTTTTTTTTTTGGTGGCCAACCTCTCCTCTTCCTCTTTCTCTTTCTCTTCTCTTACTACCAAAAATATATATCTCAAAATATCCACGAACCACAAAAGGCATTTGTTTTATTCTCCACATCAATCATTTTAATTGGTATATTGGTATATTGGTATATACTCATCGGATTCATCATCAGTTGATCATCATTAATTATTTGTATTATTAACACCTGCCCTTTCCATAAAACAAACATTTTTATATGGTACACTACAGTAGTACGCTAATTGAAATATCCACCTCATTTCATACTTTCCGTGTAACTTTCTCTTTTTCATCAAGCATCTTCTTTCTTGCCGCTTTGATGTATGTGTGTGTATGTGTCAAGCTTCGAAAATCATGTAAATTATTAAGTAATTACATGGTGTGTCAATATATCCTCATTTAAAATAACATCCTGGAAAACCGTTACCAATCTTCAATTCCATCACCTCAATGATGATCCTCGTCTTTCCGTGATCGGTACTAGGTAGGTACCTTTACAATTTCACTAGGGTGGCTATATCCCGATATGTCTCTCTTGGCATTGACAATGGATACCTTGATCTTCGGGATGTTATGGTCCAGTGACCGGAGCAACCTGCGAACCTCTATTCTCAATTATGCTTCAGGTAAATCTCGAGATATCTTCCATGTCCCTTCTCCCCAAAGAAATCCTGTAATGTGTGAGAGATCTAAAGTGTTCTCCTAATTTATGGTACATCGAAAACTTTCATTCAAAACACTCCCAAATATGCCTACCTCAAACGTTCATACACTCCCCATGGAACAAATTATACCAGAGACTCGGTTCCCCTCTTTAGACACAACATATCGAAGTCCCACCAATGCGGGCTTGCAGGATGCACACTGCAATGGCTATACCAATAATGATGGCGCGAAAGTAGCCTACAAAACCCTTGCCAAACCAATCTCATCTGGTGAATGGCGACTGGACCTTTCTACAATATACGAATCATACTCGGAGTTTGTTGTTGCTTTTACTGGACGCGATGAGATCGCTTTCCAAGCTTCATACTACCAACATGGAGATGATCTACCCGCAACCGAATCTGGGCGTCGAGGTATTGTACATGCACACTCCGTGGAAGGATCCGCAAGTGGTGGAGAAACACAAACTCCCGTCACGTGGGAATTCGTTGAAGAGAGCTCCGGCGCAGCATCTACGCTCGATTTTGGGATCGAGATAACTGATGCAGAGGAACAACATGATTTGATAGACTCTAACCAGGCAAGTAATGTCAACACACAACGAGCTATGTAGGAACTGACGTTAAGCAGTTGTTTACGATTTTTATTTACTCAGAAAACGGGTTTGTTCGAGAGTTCGCACTTCGATATGATCTTAACATCTTGTCGGATGTAGATGCACCACATTTGTTCGACACAGCTTTCTCTTATCTACGACGTTTGCCATCAAGTGATGCGGAAACGCCGACAGATGATTCTATTCTCAATTTCCCCCCACTAATTAGACCCCCACGATTTAAGGAAGACGATGCGGAAGAAAATGGGTACAGTGCGGAAGCTTTGCTACATTCCGCATTCGAGCGTCGAGTAATGCAGTTCCCTAATAGGCTCGCATTGGATTTTCTTGAATCCCAAACATCTCAGTCGGAACACCCTATTCGACGAACATTTACTTATGCTGAATTGAATGAACTCACCACTTCACTAGCCGAGTATATTCTAATCTCATTGGGAACGGAAGACAAGACCGGCTCAGCTGTCATACCTGTTCTTCTTTCCACCTCCGCAGAACTTTACATCTCGTACTTAGCAATACTAAAAGCGGGACTGGCATTTTGCCCTCTTCCAATTGACGCACCGACGCAAAGACTGCAAGACATATGTGATGACCTCTCACCTCGGGTGATCATTGGATCAGAGAAGTACCGACATAAACTTCCGGACTTTTCTTCGGATACGCAGAGCTCAAGGACCCCAAAGTGGATTGACGTAGAGAATTTCATTAAGATACGAACGACAGAACGCATAACATGTGAGGGACCGATATCATGTCGTGTACTCGCGCAACCCCAAGAAAGTGACGTCGCGTATATTATGTATACTTCTGGCTCCACCGGAAAACCCAAAGGAGTCCAGATAACCCATCTTGCAGCTACGTGCTCTATTTCCGCCCACGCTACAAGCTCCACGTTACCAACCTCATCAGATGGAGTTGCAAGATGGTTTCAATTTGCAGCTCCTACATTTGATCCATCTCTAATGGAGATATTTGTGACGCTTTCGACAGGATCAACGCTATGTTCTGCATCTAGAGATTTGATATTGACAAATCTCGAAGCAATTGTTTCTGAATTACAAGCAACTATAATGATGGCCACTCCAAGTATGGCGGCTCTCCTACGTCGATCTAAGCTTACCTCTTTACGAAGCCTCTGGGTGATGGGAGAAACTGTCCTACGAAAGAACATAGATGACTTTGCACGAACATCAGATCAAGCTGAGACATCTGAGCTATGCAATGCATATGGTCCAACAGAAGGATCCATCAATTGTACTTTACTACCTCACTTCCATCCCGGCGATAGAGGCTCTATTATTGGCCCTGCTTTACCGACCTGTTCACTCTTTGTCCTGGACACATCGTCAACTAGACTCAGCCCTGTACCGAGGGGTTTTGCAGGCGAGCTTGCCATTGGTGGCCCTCAAGTCAGTATTGGATATCTCAACAGACCCGAACAGAATGCACATGCTTTTGTGACAAGTCCAAAATTTGGAAGATTATATCTCACAGGAGACAAAGCTAGGATAGTGACAGACCGTAAAGGTAATCACGTTCTGGAGTTTCTGGGGCGTCTGGATACGTCACAGGTCAAGCTGAGTGGTAGGAGAGTCGATTTGGGTGAGATTGATACCATCATCTCATCGTGCTCAGGCATCAAAGAGGCGGTGACAGTCTCTTATAAACGATTTGCCGACCAGCCTGGCAGCGAAGAGGCTGTTTGCTTCATTGTCATTGATGATTTTATTGAGAAGGAAAATGCAGAAGTCGAATGTCGTAATGCTGCAGTTCGCCTTTTGCCTTCTTATATGTGCCCTTCTAGATATTTTGTTTTGTCGGAGATGCCAAGATCTATGGCTGGTAAGATCGATCGTAAATCGTTGAACAGCATGGTTGATCGCTTGTGGAAAGATACCAGCTCCGACGAAGATGTCACCCAACTGACCGGCTCTTATAATGTATCTGGAGCTAACGGTAGTGAGGATCATATAGAGACTCTCATCAAGAATTTGTTACGAGAGCTAGTGGGGTCGCCAACTGTTCCAATAGGTTCTAACACCAATCTATTCACTCTCGGGATCGACAGTCTTCGGGCTATTCGTTTCCTGCAATTAGCAAGAGATGCTGGCATCATCGAGCTTGGTATTGCAGACGTCCTTGGAGGTGTCACTCCCGCCGACTTGAAAGATCTTGTGACTGAGCGTCGCAAACAATCAACGGATGGTATCAGTGACGCGAATACCGATACACATGTTCAAGTATCCTGGGAGGATTTCAAGCAGACTCATATGCAATCATGTTCAGAAAGTCTAGGACTTCCGCTTGAGCTCATAGACAATATCCTACCTACTACGGCGACTCAATCTGGAATGTTGACTAGTTTCTTACGAAGCTCTGGGAAAAGCAGTAAGTTTGAGCCTGCCAAATTGCTTTAATATGAATGATATTGACTGGCGCATAGAAAATTACATCCACCACTCCGTTCACCACATCAATGAATCGATCGATATCGCGAAGCTCCAAGAAGCCTGGATTTGTGTTCTGAAGCGACATGAATCATATAGGATGGTCTTTGTGGCTGTGGATGACACAGTATCCCCATTTGGACAATGTATACTCAATACATCGTGCCCTCTCGCACAACCAAGCTGCAAGATCAAATATCTGGATACAGATGACAATGAGACGATTGAGAAAGCAACGCAAAAAATACTACGCGACGCAGAAACCGAAATAGCGCTCGACAAGCCCTCTTATCAATTGAATCTCATCCAAGCAAAAGACAAAACGATCATCACATTCAGTGTATTCCACGCCATTTTTGATGGCGCATCATTGCAACTACTATTTGACGAAGTCTCTTCAACATATTATGGGAAGGCCGTTCCTAGGAGGACGGAAATCGATACTGCGGTCGATATGCATTATCGGTCTGATCCTCAGAAGACTATTGATTTCTGGTCAGCTCAGCTTAAAGATTGCGATCCAATTCCCTTCCCACCTCTTACTGGTCTCAGATCGGAAGTCGTCACAAAGATCCCATCGACATCTTCAATACTTGCATCTGTGGACATCGATAGCTTAAAGAATGGTGCCAAAAGCTGTTCTACTTCCCCATTGAGCATTCTTCAAGCAGCATGGTCATTACTTCTTGTAACTTACAAGGACTCCATTAACAGCTCGACATTCGGAAGTGTCATATCTGGAAGATTGGGCGAGGATACTGAAGTTTGCATGGGCCCAACATTTACAACGATTCCCATCACAATTCCGACCGAAATGTTGTCATCTCAATCAACAAAAACACAGAATGTGCTACATAAGCTGGCCGAGATCAACGCGAAATCACTTGCACACCTCCAGATCCCATTGAACTCAATAGTCGCACCTGGTGGGGGGCTGTACTACGATACACTATTAGCATTCCAGGACTTTGCCACTGCTGCCAGTAGTTCCGATTTATGGTCGCATGTGGATTATCCCGCAATGGGAAATGATTTTGCTGTTATGATAGAGATTTGGCCAGAAAATGACGGAAGCATTCGCCTGAGAGCCACATATACCGACGAATTTCTCAATGATGCATCTGCTACATTGATGCTTCAGCAGTTTAGCGACATCATACAGTTCATTATACAGCATCCAGAAGATCCCTTTTTGAATGCAAGGTTCTCAACCACTCCGTCTTGTGCACCACAGCAATTGGCGACCCTTGAGTCAACGGAACCTGGTGATTTACTCCATACGTGCTTCGAGAGAAACGCGAGGCTGAACCCGGAAGATGTGGCGTTAGTGTTCAAAACAGACTTGGATTCCGACAGTACAGCAGGAAACATTCAATGGACGTATGCTGAACTAAATCAAAAAGCGGACAATCTCGCACGATATCTCATTTCTAGATACGGTACTCTTGAAGACAAGGTCATCCCTTTCTGCTTGTACAAATCTCCGGAGCTGTACGTGGCCATTCTTGGCATTCTTAAAGCAGGTGGAGCCTGGTGCCCAATCGACCCGACATTTCCAGCGTCTCGGAGACATGATTTGATTGTTAGGACAGAAGCAAATATGCTGCTCGTTGCGAATGAGACTGTAGTCCAAGAAGCTCATGCAATTCCACCCGAAGTTTCGCTTGTAGACCTTACAGGCGGGTCGATGATCAATCAATGTATGAAGAGCGATAATTCTTCGACTCTGCCGGTACTTCGCAGTGTCTCTATGGCTTATTTGATATGGACCAGTGGAACTACTGGTTTACCAAAAGGCGTGCAGGTTCAGCACAGTGCAGCTGCAGCAGCTATGAGATCATTACGAAGTTTAATTCCGAAAAGTCGCTCGAATGAGCTTCGATGCCTACAATTCTCCCAGCCGACTTTCGATGTCTTCGTACAGGACTTGTTCTACACTTGGGGTCTCCGTGGTACTGTGATTGCAGCCCCAAAAGAGATTATGCTCGGCTCATTCCCAAAACTTTCGAATGCAACACATGCCACGCATGCACATCTAACTCCCGCCTTCGCTACCATAGTATCACGCCAGCATTGCGAGTCTCTTGAAGTGGTCACAATGATTGGAGAAGCCCTTCAACAACCCGTTGCTGATGACTGGGGACACAATATGCTTGCTTTCAACACTTATGGTCCCGCTGAAGTCAGTGTTGTATCAACAGTGAAGCAATTTGGTGGTGTGGAGAACAACTTCCGAAGTACAAACGTCGGTGTTCCTTTGCCTTCAGTTGGCGCTTTCGTCGTCAATGATGATAGGATTGTTATGAAGCACGGTGTTGGAGAGCTGGCCCTTTCAGGACCACAGGTAGCCCGCGGATATTGGAAAGATCAGTCAAAGACCGACGAGAAGTTTCACTGGAATGAAAGCTGCGGCTCACATATCTACATGACTGGTGATATAGTGCGCCAGCTCCATGATGGCAGCTTCGAATTCGTGGGACGACGTGATGATTTAGTCAAGCTCAATGGAATGCGAGTTGAATTGAGTGAGATCAGCTTTGCTTTAAGCAATTGCCATCCTCTGGTAGAGCAGGTCGTCACAATGCATATGGCGCGTCCGGACCGCCCGGCAAAGGTTTTGGTGGTATTCTTATCGGCACCGGGACTCGAGATAAGCCACAATGGTACTTTCCTTGCAACTGATGAGCACGCAGTTGAGATTGCGAATGCAGCATCCAACGAATCAAAGAGAACTCTCCCTGAACACATGATCCCAAGTGTGTTTATCGTCCTTAATCACATTCCAGTTACTGCATCAGCAAAGATCGATCGAAAAGCTATGGCTGCAGCATATGAAGCATTGGATCTAGAGTCTTGGGAAAGCAAATTTCTATCATCCGAGACCACTGCGTGGACTGAACAGGAAGAGTTATTGCTCCAACAGATTGCTACATTCTCAGGAACTAGCATGGGATCGTTTAAGCGAATGAGCCGCCTTGCTACCTTGGGCATTGATTCAATTGGTGCAATCAGATTCACCGCTAGGTTGAAAACCGAAGGGTATAAGGTCTCAGCTGCCGATATTTTACAATGCCAGACTATTGCAGATCTCTGCAATCTCATCACAGCCCCATCTTCTAAGTCTTCTTGCCTAGATGATTCACAAAAACTTTTGAATGTCTTCCATAATGCATGGTTCCCAAGGGTCGCGCAATGCTCGGCGCTTGGAAGTGAACGCAACTTCATCGTATGCCCGACTTTACCGTTGCAAGATAACCTTCTAAGTGAGACATTCCGGAACTACGAGTCTTACTGGAGCAACCACTTCTTCGAACTAGACATTGCCATTAATACAGACTCATTACACGAATCATGGCTACAAGTTGCAGAAGCAAATGAAGCGCTTCGAGTGGGTTTTCTACCAACAGCATCAATTGAATTTGTCGAAGACGCCAAACTAGGCGCATCAACCTTCATCCAAATTATCTACAATGAACCAACAGTAAATTGGTCTCGCGTCGCAGTAACTGCAGACGAGTTTGCTACGAAGGCAAAAGGCCGAGCCCAGGAAATTGCTAGAGAGCACCAGGCGAATTCCTTCCTCCATCCACCGTGGGCTGTCACCATATTTGACCAAGGTAGTGTTAGAACAATGATGCTCTCTGTCCATCATTCTGTACACGATGGTCCATCCCTGAAATTAATCATGGAAGATCTTCACGATGCTTATTCAGCAAAGGGTGCTCTTCAATTTAAACGTCACCAACTCCGAGAAGCTGTCGCAATTTCGCACATGAGGAAGACGAGTCCACAGGAAGATCTGGCATTCTGGCAATCCGCACTCTCTGAATTTGCTATGGATAACGACGACAGTCCTCAAAAAATTGATACTGTGCAACAGGCGAGAAGCTATCACACTAAATCCATCCCCTTGGATATCTCTACTGAAAAGCTGCAGGCAGTAGCCCAGAAATTTCAATGTTCTTCAGCTACGTCAATACTCAGAGCCGCTTGGGGCTGCATCGTATCCGATTTTCTGGAGACAGATCAGCGAATTGTCATGGGCGAGGTATTATCAGAACGCCTCGTTGATTCGTCTCTCGATGACGTGATCGGCCCTCTTGTTTCGTTGGTACCGATTCCCATCTCCACGTCCGGCACTGCCAGAGAGGTTCTACTCAAACAGGACTCGGTCAATGCAAATGCTTTTAAGTACAGGCATGCTAATCCGGGAATGCTTCGTAAGCTTATCAAAAGACCCAAGCATCAGCCGCTATACCCCGCTGTCTTTGTGTTCCATCCGCATAATGCTGAACCAGATGCTAAGGACGACCTTTGGGTTGAGGTCGAAGATTTCTTAGGCCTGAACGTGGAGCACGATCTCACATTGAATGTCGAGCAAAGGCAAAATGGTAGTCTGGATCTGGAAGTTTCTGTCGAAAAACGTGTGCTGGATATTCATGGTGTTGAATTGTTGGTGAAGCAGTTGAATGCTTTGATTACTGCGATGATCAACCATCCGGACATGCCTATTCGAGATCTCACGAACTTCTTCCCCACAGAGCTCATTTCTATCAGTAGACAACGGCATCCAGAGGTTGACGCCATCGTGTCTTATGACAACCCACTCTGCTGGTTTGAGCATTGGGCACAAGTATCGCCAGAATGGCCTGCAGCGGAAATAGCAGATTCCATTGCTCGAGGGTCTAGTGTTACCCATGTATGGAGTTATTCGAAGCTCAACACAGAGGCAAACCGGGTATGCGCATTTATACACTCTCATGGAATTCACGGTCGTATGATTGGTATGTGCCTTGGTCGCACACTAGCCGCGTTTGCTGTCACCATTGGAATACTCAAGTCGGGAAATACATATCTTCCCATTGATCAAGACCTACCTATCGAGAGAAAAGCATTCTTGTTACGAGACAGCAATTCGGCTATATTTTTTACTGA
Organism: Lanzia echinophila; assembly: GCA_000812885.1. Classification (NCBI taxonomy): domain Eukaryota; kingdom Fungi; phylum Ascomycota; class Leotiomycetes; order Helotiales; family Rutstroemiaceae; genus Lanzia; species Lanzia echinophila. The sequence goes on from JWJA01000316.1 coordinate 11,734, forward strand.
TGAGAAGACCGACTTTGCCCCCGAAGGCTGCATGGTTATTGATGTTGAATGTGACCAATACCAACTGGACGAAGACAAATCTTTGAACATTGTGAGAAGTAAGGACTTGGTTGCATACTTGCTGTATACTTCTGGCTCAACCGGCAATCCCAAAGGTGTTCTGATCAGCTGCGAAAATCTCACCTCCTTCTGCGAGGCACAATCGGAATATATATGTCAACATGCTCCCGCGACCCGAGAACTTGGAGGTCTCGGAAAGTATCTTGGCCTAGCGAGCCGCGCATTTGATGTCCATGTAGGCGAAATGTTCCTTGCATGGCGCCACGGTATCTCCATTGTGACGGGGAACAAATCAATGTTGCTGGATGATCTTCCACTGGCTTTACAGGAACTGAAAGTCACTCATGCCAGTTTTGTTCCATCGCTGCTTGATCAAGTGGGTTTAATACCATCAGATGTTCCATTGCTGAAATATATGGGTGTTGGCGGGGAAAAGATCTCACAACGAACACTCGAGACATGGGGCGACTCGGACAGCGTTGCTCTTATCAATGCGTACGGACCCACAGAAGCCACAATTGGATGCGCTTCTGCCCGTGTGTCATCGAAAGCAAATATGCGGAACATTGGCCGACCTCTCGGAGATACTGTGGCCCATGTTCTCATTCCAGGCACTCTTACCTATGTCAAACGTGGAATGGAAGGCGAATTGTGTCTAACTGGAAGTCTGGTTGGTATCGGGTACCATAATCGCGATACCGGCGCGTTTGTAAAAGACTTCCATGGCAAGAAGATGTATCGTACCGGAGATCTGATACGATTGATGCCAGATGATTCAATTGAAATCTTCGGACGTTCCGATGACCAGACTAAAATCAGGGGTCAACGACTCGAGCTAGGGGAAGTTTCTGAGTGCGTGCGAGCTCTATGTCCACCAAGCACTGATGTTGCTTCTTTGATAACAAAACACCCAGAACTTTCTAGGATGCAGCTTATCTCTTTTGTTGCTAGCTCAAAATCAACGGCTAAGGGAGAGAAAGTAGTCCTTCTTGATACCTTCGAAGAAATGAATATCTCGGTTCGCAATGGTTGCAGAGAAAGACTCCCAGGTTACATGGTTCCCGATGTTGTCATTCCGCTCAACTTTTTACCTCTTGCTGCCATGTCAGGCAAGGCAGATATGAAGCAGCTCAAATCAGTGTTTGCTGCTATTCCGTTGAGCAAACTACTGTCCGTTGAGAAAGGCCGCGATTCCGAAAACATTACAGTATCTAGAGATTTGAATGAAAATGAGCTAGCTGTTGTTGAAGTACTCAAGATGGTGCTTCCCGCAAACTCGGCGGATATTGGCCCATTCACCAATATTTTCGAAGTTGGTGTAGACAGTTTGATTGCCATCAGTCTTTCTACCAGATTGAGACGGGCGGGATTCGATTGTAGCGTGGCGGATATCCTGGGCATTGGCACAGTGGAGGAATTAGCATTGCTAGCACACTCCAATGATACACCAGATCGAATTGCTGCGGCTCAAGAAAAGGCGAAAAGAAAGCTTGCTGAAATTGAAACCCAATTTCGAAACAGTGATGTTGGGAAGCAATTTGAACTATCGGTCGCGACTGTCCGTCCTTGTCTTCCAGTCCAAGAAGGTGTCATTGCTCGATCCTCTGATAAAGATTCTGGAGCGCTATATGTTAACCATGTCGTGCTTGAACTGTCCGGGAGTGTGGACGTTGATGAACTGCGACAAGCATGGGCATCTTGCGCGATGGAGAACGAAATTTTGAGAACATGTTTCTGCCACGTCGATAACGATATATTACAAGTCGTTTTGGAGAAGGAATCTTTTGAGCTGTCATGGAAGCAACAAACTTTGGATCAGTCAAATAAGATCACAGCCGAATTTCAAACTGAAATATCTCGTAATATCGTTGAGAACATCCAATCCGTACCACCCATGCGCATTAATCTTTTCGTCGGAAATACACCAGACGCAAAGCCGTTACTTCTCATCTCGATGCATCATGCTCTGTATGATGCAGAATCCTTGACAATCCTCATGGATGATATTTATATGCGCTACCAAAAGCTGGCAACACCCGAGCGTCCATCATCTGGATCACTGATTGAGTACGTTGCCTCTTTGGACACCAATGTGGCTCGAGATTTCTGGACAAAGAGACTAGAAGGCTATAACTGTCCAAGCCCGACGAATGAACTTACAGATCCATTAAGTGACCCCCAAACTGCAACAAGGGTTATGAAAACCAATCTATCTTCACTTGAGAGCTGTGCTGCTAAGCTCCATGTCACCTTACCTTCATTGTCACAGGCAATCTTTGGTCTAGCCATGGCCAAGGCGTCTTCCGTCAACGATTTCGTGTTTGGCCTTGTCCTCTCAGGACGCTCGGTTCCTATACCTAACATTGACAAGCTTCTTGCTCCTACAATTACGACTGTGCCTCAGCGAATCGATCTTCGAAGAAGCGACTCAACTATGCTGCAGCTGCTATCATCTCTCCAGAAATCATCTGGCCAACTTCTCCAACACCAACATACTTCTCTCCGAGCTATCCATAAATGGGTTCAAGCAGACAGACCACTCTTCGACTGCCTTTTCTCTTTCATCAAGACTGGCGAGCCATCCACTGATAACAAACTTTGGAAAGAAATCGAAAGTTATATGCCGCCGGATTATCCGTTTGCTGTCGAATTTGAGGCAAGACATGCATCTAATGATCTAGTAATTCGAGCTGGCTACACATCAGGGTTTGGGTCTTCATCTAAAGTCGACAACTTACTTGAGATGATGGAACTGCTTATTGAGACGGTTGCTAAAGGTAATGATATCTCGATTAAGAGCCTTGGAATTCAAGCTAGTCAAGACCAAACATCGGCATCAAGCGATCTCCTAGATGAAAATGAAGAATTCGTCGAAGAGGGAACGATTAGAGATGTACTTCTAGGACTTGCAGACTTTGGTTCAGAGCAGATTTCACGACATAGCACATTTTTCCGTCTTGGAATTGATTCTGTGATCGCGATTCGATTTGCTAAGGAATTAAGAAATGCTGGTTTCGCGGTTTCCTCCTCCGACGTTGGTAGATATCCGAGTATTGCGGCGCTGGCCAAGGTTATTGCTAGTAGAAATCATAAGGAAGTGGAGGAGAAAGAGATCGTGTCCAAGACTTCGAACAACTTGGATCAATACAGAGCTTCTATTCCCTTGTTATCGGATGAAGATAGAGTAGCAGAGATCTACGCATGCACCCCTCTTCAGACTGGACTACTCACGCAGACAGTAGCTACTGGCGGCCAGCTTTACCTACATCACCCAGCAGTGAAACTTTCTAGTGATATCGATATCGAACGAATGAAAAGGGCATGGATATCAGTCGTGGAAAACCATGATATCCTCAGAACCACATTCCACTACACGGAAGGATCTGAAGTCCCATGGATTGCTGCTGTTCATGAGAAACCGGTTGCTCATTGGGAAGAGCAAGAGGCATCAGGATGGATCGACCAGAACATCGAGAACATCGTTGCGAATACTACTTTCCCGACCCCGGAATCATTCTCCAAACCACCACTTCGAGCAACGCTTTTGAAATCGCCCTTTATGACAGTATTGGTTGTTTCTATCCACCACAGTCTCTACGATGGCTGGTCATTGCCACTTATATTTGACGCACTTTCGATCGCGTATACCGATGGCCTGCAGAAACCGTCGACCTCGTTCTTTGAAGCAGCTAGATTGATCACGGACAGACAAGACAACAGTGTGGACTTCTGGCTAGGACAACTTGATAATTATCGCAGTATTGTTATTCCTTCTTCGACTTCTAACGTACAAGACACCACTTCTTTCGCCAAAGCTACTATCAAAATGCCTACATCCGAGATTCTACAGCGATGTAAAAGCATGAATATCAACCTGCAATCTGCGGCCCTTCTCGCATACGGAAAGGCCCTCTGTTGCTTTGTCAAACGCCGTGATATTGTGTTCGGACATGTTGTGTCTGGCCGCTCGCTACCTCTTCCTGATGTTGAGAAACTTGTCGGGCCATTATTCAATACCATTCCGTTCCGCGTGAGGTTGGATAATCCGCTACTAGGAAATCAAGATTTCGTCAGCCAAATTCAAGATACTGTGGTTGTCGGACAAGAACACCAACATGCTTCCTTACAAACCATACAGAAAGCCTGGCGCCAAAAACACGACGGCGAAGAACTTGCTTTATTGGATGCCCTTTTTGTTTTCCAAAAATCCGACCCGTCAGGAGATTCAAATGTCAATACACTCTGGACTGCTATGGATATGGAAGATGCTAGAGATGCTACTGAGTATGGATTAAACGTCGAGATAGAACAAGGATCGGAAGAAGTTGTCATTAGTGCGGCTTCTCCGGCTAGACGAATCAACGTGGAAGATCTTGATAGTATTTGCCAGAACTTTGACCAAATCCTGCGAGATCTTCTTGATTCGCCACAGCGAAGTGTGACGGCATATCCAGAAGCATTCCATGATCTTCCTCTCGAGATAGCTGTGGCCAAAAAGGATGTTGAAGACTACAATGATGTCGCAGATGCGCCAATACTCGAAGTCATTCGAACTGCTTTGTCGGAAGTCGCCCAGATCCCCGCGGAAAATATTACCCTTCACACCAGTATTTTCTCTCTCGGTCTTGATTCTATTGCCGCAATTCGCGTGGCTTCAATATGTCGTCGAAGAAATGTTCAAATGAGTGTCGCGGATATTCTTCAAGGTCATTGTCTTGGTGGTATCGCTCGGCTACTAATCTCCAAATCGACTATCAGCCCCCAAAGCTTCCAAAATCAACCACTTCTAACTGCGCAAACAAAATCACAAGTTCTCGCTCAACTAAAGTATCCAGAAGTCAGCGTTGAAGAAATTTTACCCACTGTTGCAGGTCAGGAATACCATCTGGCAAGTTGGCTAAATTCTGGTCGCACATTTTACGAACCGACCTGGGCATTCCAATCGCGAGAGAAGATCGATTCATCCCGCTTAGCTACCATTTGGCATGAGCTGCAACTCCGACATCCGATACTGAGAACGGTATTTGCGGCGCCGACAGCCGACCAAGCGTATCAAATCGTGCTCAAGCCTGAGGCAATCGCGGAATCTACATTCACGGCCATTCAATCTACCGAAGAGGTCGTCGAAGCAGTAAAGAAAGACGTGCATCTAACGTCCACACAGCCTGCTACTTTATTCACTCCACCCATCAGTTTGCGACTCGTTCAGACGGATGATGGAGATGCGGTTCTCTTTAGATTGCATCATTCCTTGTACGATGCTTGGAGTATGATTGCGCTGATTCGGGAATTGGAGTCTCTCTACAGAAATCTGTCGTTACCGGAAATACCAGATTACGGGGCGTTTGTGAAGCACACGCATAGGGAGCTTGAGGCCGCTAGAAAACAGCAGATGGAGTATTGGATGGGTTCGTTGAAGGGGGCAGAACGTACGATTATCTCTCCCAGCGTCCAACACGAATCCTCCAATTCTTGCGCCACTGCAGGTCCAGACACAGAAGAAGACGAAGACTTAACTCAAACATTTGTCTGGATCAAAAACGCGCTTCCGAATCACAAGTTCAGTGACCTCACTTCTTTAGCTCGTAAGAATTCAACCTCAATCAACACGATCATGATGCTCGCTTTTGGTCGTGCCCTCGCACATATTACAGATAAAAAGAACGCGACATTTGGATTCTTTCAAGCAGGGAGAGGTGGGAACTTTGAGGGCGTGGAGAAAGTTCTAGGCGGCACGGTAAATTGTTTGCCTGTCTGTGTGGGTGCTGATGCGGTGCAGGACAAGGAAGCCGTCCTAGAAAGATTACAGGCAATTCAGAGGGACATGAGTCATCGCGTACCGTACGAACAGTCGCGATTGAGGGATGTACTTTCTTGGGTGCAGGAAGAAGGGGCTGATGTTCAACCAACGAAACCGAAAGCAATGTTCAATGCGTCGCTCAATTTGCTATTCCATAATCCTGCAGAAGCTACATCTGCCGATGCGGATTCGGAAATACTACAAGATGCTGATGTGAAGAGTGAAGATGTAGAAGAAGATGTGCCAAAGGTGAAGGAAAATCCTGAAGGATTGTTGAAACCAATAAACATTGGTGTGCCGACGGATTTCGCACAGAAGAAAAAGATCAAGGGCGTATCGGCTGTGGATGGACTAGAGACGGGATGGTTGGAGAAGAGGGCCTTGTTTGTGGATGTTGGTGTTGGGGAGGGTGATAAGATTGATTTTGGTGTTAAGGTTGATAGTGTGTTGATGAGTGAGGAGGAGGTGAGAGCGTTTGTGGGGAGGGTGGTAGAGGAAGTGGTGGGAATTGTGGGGGTCCTTAGGGTTGGGGAATGAGATCTTGGTGTTGGGATTGATGGGGTGATTGGTTACAGAGTGAGAAGTAGAGATGTTTTTGCGAGTGTGCTTTGTTGAACTTTCCGCTTGAAATTTGGATGGGTATTTCGTGTTAATATCTGCTCTTTTTGATGGGTTTTGCAATTAGCTATAGAGGTGTTTTATTTCTTAGATTATACAATTTTGTCAAAATAAGCTCGGTATACTCCTGTCTAGAATTATTTTTGTGACATATCATTGTTGCGCCTTTTTGCTGTCTTGCTTGCCTGAAAGTGGTATGAATTCGATTTGGTATTTGGATGTGGATGTAGATGTGGGTGTTCATGTACCTTTGAGTCGCCACTACCAAATTCAATCGAGATGATTGAAGTGAATTGAAATGCATTTCATAGAAGCAGTTAGTAGTTACCGGCACTGTAAAAGCTTGAGGAAGGAGCAAATGGCCGAGAGGAAGTAGAATGTGGGGTACTTACTGTGTTTGTGAGAACAATATTGAATGAAGATATCTGGACTACATCGGTAGGAAACTGTACGCTTAGAGAAAAATATTTCTTGAGGTGACTGGTTGCTTTCGGAACGAGTACGCAACACCAACTTGCAAAACCTTGCAACTTTTTTAAGAATATAAATCTCCCAGTACAACTTTCTCAAATTTCCATAAAAGATGCAGTTTAGAATTTTAAATTGATCTGCCTTCTCAGATTATCTATATATATTGTGGCTGTGAAGTTATTAAGAAGTGTTTGAAGATTATGAAGTAATTATGAAGTAATTATGAAGGTCCTGACTGATTTGCTGTAAAAGTTGATCGGATCGGATTTGCAAGTTGGCATCGCGCACTAGTTCTGAAAGCAACTACCTACCTAGTAGGGCGCATCGAGATTTTTTTTTAAAGTGCGCAGTTACTTGATCCAGGAATCCGAAAATTGGAAGGTATGGTGCGAGAAGAGAGTGTGTTGAGTGACTTCCTATTTTGATCTCGAAATGAATTTTAGCGTGTATGGCGTTATTAGCGCGGTTAGCGTCGTTAGCGTGAGTATAAACCCCCCCCTCGGAATGGGGATTTTTTTCTCGATCATGGATTTGTGCATCTTTCATCTTCCACATTTTCTGAGTATCCTATTCGGTGCTTGAATCTTTGTTTCTTCACTTTGAACCTGAGAATAAATTACATTGTAGTAGGAGAGTAGATGGATTTTGAGCTCGAGAATTGATGTTACTCTTAACGTGAATGGATTGTATGTGTTGATTGTGCATGTACATGTGTGCGTATATTTATTTGTTGAATCTCTGCAGTGGTTTGATTTTCAATTGAATATTGGCGCCCGTGGGTGAATAGTTATAGGAAGTGAATTGATTTATGCAGTGAAATTATCGAGAAGTTGCTTTTGAGATGATCCATTAATTATTCAGAATACCAAGTTGACTCCTCTCACAATAGGTACCTAGGTAGTAGTGAGGTGCGCTGAGCTAGCCAACACGTATACCGAATTGTGCCATCCCCTCTTCCGAAATAACTCTAAGCTCGAATTTCAGACCAACCCCCAAACCACTAATTGATTTTCATCACAAACAGCGTTGTAAAGACCAGAATTCGTGTTGAGTGGTCGATAGTTAAAGACCTAGCACCAGGCAGAAATTCATAACCCAACGTTCAAAATCTCTCAAGTGCCGGCGCTTTAAACACCTGATTCAAATTCTTATCAATATGTAGTCCCAACTCCATAATGTTGCGGTTTCGATACGTATGTCTGTCGATTGATCGAACCATTTCCCTCAACTCGTCGGTTCCGCGCTTCACTGCGTCACGTACTGCATCCGCGATTTGCTTTGAAGTGGTGCCTGGTGTTATGCTTGGACTTTTCCAGTTATCATCTATCTTTCTTCCCAGCGTAGCCAGATTCTCATCGATATTCTTGATTCTCGTAATCATTTCCTCGTGTTGAGTATCTGGTGCTGTGGTTGGAAAGGGATCTGTCGGTGATGCTTGACGAAAAAGCAAATGTGCAAAGGTAGTAAGATCGGCTTGAAACCCTTTTTTTGACGGATTATACAAAGAAACCTCCTGGATGTCAATAGGTGTAATAGCCTGTCCCAAGATAAGCTGAATGAGATACTTCGTTGACGCATCGATGTTGCAGGCATATTGATGCCTTGTCTTAATCAGATAATCAAGTTTTTCGGCGCTCCTGATAAGTTTTGGATCCATCTCGTCAGTTTTCGGATCTTAGTGGTGAAGTAAATTTGGATGATGAATTGTTAAAATATCGAAGTAATAGGAAGTTATTGACGAAATTCCGCAGGAAACTCTTGCGCATCAGGTTCTCTGTCCTACAGGGAATCTTTTTTCGAAGTGTGTCGATCTTGAGTAGACATCTTTGATGAGAACCAGCGAATGTTTAAATACTTTGTACCCCGTACAGATCAAACGAAAGAAAGTCAAGAAAATTCCATTTCTTGACTGAAGTTGTATCTTCCACCATCACTTTGGAATATACTAGGCAATAAATAACGGTGGAATATTGAACTTCTCGTCCTTGATGAATATACTCAATTTGGAATTTTTGTCTCGGTTTACAGCGCCACATGGAACTCTGAAAATTTCTTCTTTTATGAAGTTATCGCAGTCAGGTTATGAGTATACTTCTACTAGAAGATGGATTGTAGAGAGGGAAACTGTATGAGTTAATAAATAACCCAAGGTCTTCATCATAAACGTAGATTGTTGAGATAAAAAGTCTAGACAAGCTATGCATGTATTTTATCTGAAAGTAAACTTACAAATAGCCACACTGCGGGAGGCCTAAAATGAGCTGCGCAGTCACAAAAATACTCAGAGACAAAGAAGATGAGAGCTCTATGGGCTGAATCTTATCACATAGAATGATTTCCAAAGCTAGGTGCCTTGTGGTACGAGGTGGTAGATTCCGCTGCTAGAACAAACTCGCAACATAAAGGTAGCAGAATTTGAATCACAAATGCAGAAGCATATAGTAACCCATCGATAAATAAATCAAATTTACTTGTGCGCCGAATCTAAAATAAAATGTTTAACCCTACAATAGCTCCAGGTCTAGTGAGTTGAGATTCTACCGCCCCTGAGCCATGTTGGGTTGAACGTAAATCAGTCTGAGTCGACTATCACTCCCTGATAGTATGTCTCCATCAAATCCCACCCTTTATTTCGTGCAAAAGAAAAACATGTCCTCTCTGTAGTGGGTATATCCTGAAATCCGCCACCACCTGAGCAACTCGAAGTCTTACCTACCATCGCTCTCTCATCTCGGACCCAAAATCTTCTTTCCCAAAAAGGTTCAGCTCTCCGTGCGTACATGCTTTCCGCAATAGGTAACCAAAACTGTATTTATGTTACCCCGATGCCTCCCATCCTATCACTCCTCTCCTTCACCGTCATCCTCCATATCTTCATCCTCAGTTTGCCTTGAGCTCCTAATTTGCTGGGAGCTTCTAATTCGTAATGGACTGTCAAGATAATGTGTAGGTCTATGGGCTATGCCTTGAGCAGTCGATCTTTGCTGTCTGCTTGTCTGTAATTCCTCGAGACCCAGGTTACGTAGCCTGCGTATTCGTAATTAGCAATGTCATCTACGTCTGCAGTGTCCAACAGTATCACCTACACATCAAGGTCATGCTCCTGGTCAACAGTAAGAGATGTTGATGCCTTTCTACCTGGTCGGATATCCTTAAAAGTTCTTAACGTCAATTCGTGGCCAAAAACAATTGTTGCTTGTTCTTTTGTAATCCAACGACGCCCAGGAGAATTTCCACTTCCACTGTCTTCATGAAGATCTTCATTGCTGCTGTTGGAAGTATTGCCATCATTGAAGTTTTGCTGCGGGCGAGCCCGAGATCGGTCGGGATGAAATACACCATGCTGGGGTTGCAATTGATTTCTATGTGTAGCGAGATTCCGGTTCAGAGGCCGATTAGTACGATTCTGCTGCAGCTGGTTCAATGATGCGTAAGGATGATAGAAACCACGTTGAGGTTGCAATTGACTACCATGTGTAGTGAGATCCCGGCCCACAGGCTGATATTGCGACATATCTCCCATTCCTTCCTGATTTTGATACGTAGAAGCAGATAGGCTGTTTTCAGATTGTGGATAATTCTGATACGCAGATTCTGGAATAGGTGGCAGGCTCGGATTGTATCGTGGTAGATTTGCGTATGCAGAACCGCGATAGAGCGGAACTGGCTGCAAGTTCTGTGGCTGTCTTGGATTTTGTACCGGATGAGATTGAGTTCTGGCCCCGGCTCTAGCAGTAGCAAGAGAATCATGTGCTTGGCGAATAGTGTCTGCGCTCTGTGATTTAGGAAACTCCATTTGTGCGTGGGCAATGGGAAGAGGGAAAAAGTCGGGATATTGTGGAGGTTCTAGGTCTCTCGGTGCTACGAAGCGCGGTTGCTGATGCGCGGGTTTAGGCTGTGTAAATTGCTGCTCTGCCGCGCCTGTAGCACTTCCTCTCTGCTGTGTATGTTGTGACACTTGAAGTGGCTGGCTCTGCCCCGATTGTTGAGAAACTGTTTCGGTATTGTTGGAGTGCACTTGGGGTTGTGAATGAGAATTATTGCTACTGTCGCCGGCGTCCAAGTGGCCATCGGCATCACTGCTATCTGGATAATCAATATATTCATTCCACCAGGAAGGATCTGGCGCTCCTTGGGAGGGATCACGACTCGAAGGATTCATCTTAGTGTAAGCGTGGTAGAAGCGATGCAGGTTTATTTGAAAGTATGAAGAAAGAAATATTGATTGAGGATTGCTTTTATGCAGTTGTTTGGTGGACCTGGTGCTTTTCACAAATCAGGTTGTGAAAAATAACAAAATAGCTTCAACTGTAGGATCTAGCCCAAAGTGTCTAGAACGAGTATTTACCCCAAATAATCTAGGACGATAGTTATGACAGTCATACTAGCTATAGACAGCTCTTTGTCCAGTACCAGTGAGTTATTTACAGTGGTTTATAGTCTTCCATCTCTTTACTGTATTGGATATTTCCCAACACCAATACTAAATTATTGTCAGCTAGACACTTTGTCAATTGATATTAGACAATTACACTTCTTTTGCTGACACAGTATTTACTAATGCATGTATCAATTCTCCATTGGAGGTTTTTCCTGAATATTCGGCTATGCAACCTCCTTTTATTTTGTGTCTTGTTAGAAGTGACCTTCCCCTACCACCCCTTTTCCATACAACCTAGCTTATAAGTCAGACTACCACAGAACTATCTTATGAATTGATAAATGTATGAAAAACAAATCTCATTGATTATAGAGGGCCTTGGGGTTGAACCTCATTCTTGCCAAAAGGAATCTTGACGCAATTTGTACTAGTGTGGAGACAATAAGTTCTAACAATTTTCAAAAAACTCACATCACAATGCTAGAAGCCTCCAAAAACTAGAATAATCTTGGTTTCTCATGATATCCTCTCTGTAGCAATTGATTCTTGCTGAAGTTACTCCAGATGGGCCTAAAATGAGCTGCGCAGT
>JWJA01000324.1:0-14985 GCA_000812885.1 Lanzia echinophila
TATTAAAGACGAGAGCTATCATGCCAATCGGTTAATAGCCAAAGCACTGCACTGCAATCCTATGACTCGGGCAACGCGCACGGCACTCTTCAAGAAGAAGAGAAATTCGTAAAAGCTATTACCGATTCTCAGGAACATATCATATGGCGCATTCGTCTGCAAAGCTTATGGTGGCTATCGCGTCCGCGAAAATTCCTCGCCGCCTGTAAAACTTGTAAGGATTTCACCAGTCGCTTCGTGCAGCGTGCTCTTCAAAACCCCAAACACTCCTCGCCCCTCAGCAACGAGAAAGAAAAAGAAAGAGAAAAATACATACTCCTAAATGCTCTAACAGCAGAAACGCAAAATCCAACAGAGCTACGTGATCAAATGATGCATCTACTCCTCGCAGGACGCGACACCACCGCCGCACTCTTAGCATGGACCCTCGCACTCCTCGCGCTCCATCCCCAAATCTACACTAAATACCGTTCACTAATCCTCTCACAATTCGGCACAACCACTCATCCCACACAAGAAATGACATTCAGTAGTCTAAAAGCATGTAAAGAACTTACAAATCTCCTGCACGAAACACTGCGTTTATATCCCGCGGTACCGGTGAATCAACGCACGGCGATCAGGGATACGCTATTACCGGTTGGAGGGGGAAAGGATGGGAAGAGTCCCGTAGTGGTGAGGAAGGGGGAAATTGTTACTTTTAATGCGTATGAGATGCATAGGAGGAGGGATCTTTGGGGCGAGGATGCGGAGGTGTGGAGACCGGATAGGTGGGTGGGGAGGAAATTGGGTTGGGAGTTTGTGGGGTTTAGTGGGGGGCCGAGAGTTTGTATTGGGCGTATGTTTTTTTCTCTTTTCTTTTTCTTTTTCTTTTATACCCTTTCTCCCCTCACTTGTTATGCTGAAAATGCTTACGTGTGATAGAACAATATGCGCTCACAGAGGCTAGTTTCGTCATTGCGAGATTCTTGCAAAAGTATGAGAGGATCGAGGCGGATACGACGGCGAAGCTTCAGAAGAACCTTAGTTTGGTGCTGACGCCAAGAGAAGTCAAAATCAGACTTTTCCCCGCTGCTACTTAGGATGGTCTTTCGATTTGAACAATTTGTTTTCTGCTTAATACAGCGCTTTTTGTTCACTAATGCCTATTGCCGATGCCAAACCCGAAATGTCAAATCTCATCTCCAAATTTCCCTTCCCTAATTGTTCCTCAAGTGCGCTTTAGTTGCTTCTCAAGCGCGCTTTCTCGGGTATATTGTTTCCAGCCGTTCCATTTCCATTAAAAGCCCTTCGATGTCGCCGATGTTTCGCCAACCCTTTTCAAACCTTGACAAAAAACATGAATATTCATGCACCAATGAAGTCATACGGTACGCAAAATTATGAAATCAACCTCGTCCCCAAAACGTGCCACTTTTCCTATTGACCGGAGGCCTGTATCTTCCGAACGTTGTTTCAAGTTCCTCTTCCGTCCACCGCCTATGAGGTTCCGTCCCTATATATTCGCCTCCTTGGCCTCGAGCAAACCATTTCATGTAACTACATAATAATAGCAATTAGTATCTACAGTTTCCCACACTTTATAAGGTAAGTGGAAACGTACTCTTTTCTAGGCATATAAACTACCTTGGTAATTCTCTTAGGTCCATCCTCACCCTTTCCCTTGTCCTTTTTCTCCTTATGTATCTTGACCCGTCTCAGAAGTCCAGTCTTGCGATGATGGGTCTTGTCATCATCGGATGCTTCATGAGGTGATGGCTCTTTGGGGAGGACATCGACTACGATAGCGGGAATGATTGAGTCGTCTGTGAGGCGGGGGGTGAGGAATTGAGGAGCCGCGTACATATGTTGGGAGTAGGTATGGGTGGCGAAATTAGGAGAGAATGGGGAGGAGCGATGATGTGTGGGGAGAAGAGGCTCATTGTCGGAGCTGAAAGGTATATCAGCAGATATAGGTAGATACAAAAATGTGCGTATGGAAACTGAGATTGAGATGGACCGTAGCTTCCAGGCGCAAAAGGGAAGGAAAGCTGGATAGTAGACGACTGAGAAGAATAATCAAATGAAAGTGAGCACTTACTCATAAGGACTAAATGAAGGATATGCGGGAGAGCTGTAGCGCTGGTAGGGCACAGCGGTATCGACAGGGGCTCGGTAAGCCATGAGTAATGGGGCGGCAGTCATCATATCTGCTTGCTATGTAGAAGTCGAGAGCGTACGTACTTCACAGAAGTTTGAATAGAGATAGAAGACGGTTCAATGATTCATAAGAAGTGAGAAGAGATGTGATGTAAATAGAAAGGATGAGCCCTTGGAAAGCTTCAAGTCAAAAAGAACATTAAATATGACAAGATATAGAAGGAAACCCTGCAATTTATGCTCCAAAATAGAATCTCGTCACATCGTACGAGTACTTAAGGTTTGAGGTGCTGGAGATACTACCTGACCGATCAATGTAGAGCACATATGATCAATCTCAATGGCCACGACGTTTTCAAAAAAAATCGATTATTGATAGATAGTTGTGTTAGTACTCCCCGAATAATGAACACAAAGGGAAGTTTAGTTTGAAAAAGAGAGGTGGGATGATAGTTCGAATAACAAGCTTTTGTGTTATGGTGATTGTTTTCATTAGTTGTGGTTTTGCGGAATTGGTTTAGAAATAATAGCGAGGTAGTATGGTAGGGTAGTGTGGTAATGTGGTAGTATAGTTTCCTAGTGTAAAGTAATTTAGGCAATGGTGAGAGGTTTATTTCTCGTAAAAGAAAAAAAAAATGTTTGGAAAAGGGATTTGTTTGTGAGACAAGTTTCTTTGCTTTGTCTTTGTCTTTGCTCTTTTTTTTTTTAACCCTCACTTCCACAACGTTAACGTTGCCTTTTTTGTCCCCTTCAATGTCGTCCTCCAATAATTTTACTCTCACTAGGATTCCCCGCATCCAAAATTGGAAAGGCAAGGCATATTGATTGCATTTTCTTATCGTAAGGCTTATCGTAATTTCATCACAAAAAAGTCACCTCACCTCACTTCTTCTAAAGTTGCTGAATTCGTCAGATTTAATTACGGTGACCTATTTTTACCATTAAGTTACTGTAAAATACCCCACCAAGATTTTGAAGCTATCGTGATGTAGGTACCGTACCTACTCGGTACAGGTAATACTTAGATTAATTTCAAAGTTCTTACTATATTGTCAGCACATCTGCAGACTAAACTATCAAACATGTCACCTCCAGCTATTATTGCGCCTTCTATCTTATCCGCAGATTTTGCCAAACTTGGCAAAGAATGCTCTGATACAATTGGAAATGGAGCGGATTGGCTTCATGTATATAAGGTCCTAATGTCTATCTTTTAATGGAGTATACTAATTTCACATCTTTGAAATGTAGGTAGACATCATGGACGGTCATTTCGTGCCAAACATTACTTTCGGAGCTCCTGTCGTTACGAAGATTAGAAGTCATGTCGATCGACCTACAGACAGGCATGGAAAGGGAACATTTGATTGCCATATGATGATCTCAGAGGTAAACATCTTCAGGGATATTGGCTATTCATCGCATCGAGGAACACGAAGTTAACCAACATATTTCCTATAGCCAAAGAAATGGGTGAAGGAATTCCAAAAGGCTGGATGTGACCTGTATTGTTTCCATTATGAAGCTGCAATTTCTAGCACAGCAGCGGAAAGCCCGGAAACTACGAGCGAATCGAAGACGAACCCAAAGGAATTGATTCGGTATATTCACGATTGTGGGATGTTGGCCGGTATTGCCATTAAACCGGATACAAAAGTTGATGTCCTATGGGATATACTCGAAAACACAGATGAAAAGGAGAAGCCCGATGTAGGTTACACCAAGGAATGCAAATAGTGGACAATGTTGCTGATGAAGCCTAGATGGTGTTGGTTATGACTGTCCATCCGGGATTTGGAGGACAAAAGTTCATGGCATCTGAACTACCAAAGGTTGCAGAATTGAGGAAACGCTACCCTGACCTCAACATTGAAGTCGATGGAGGGTTAGGTCCTGGAACCATTGATCAAGCCGCCGATGCCGGCGCAAACGTTATCGTGGCGGGTAGCGCTGTCTTTGGGGCGAATGATCCATCCGAGGTTATTGCCAAGCTACGGGAGGCTGTCGACAGTAGGCGGGGAAAACTATGATACTAAGATGCTGCACGCAATAGGGTACGACGGGTTGACGGCGGATAGCATATACGCTGATCCCTGAAAATGAGGGGCTGTAAATAATGTGAAGCCTGCGGTACAATATGCACATAGAGAATTAAAGTAAACTTCCGGGCTTAACCGGAGCTTAGAGCATCACACAGCATGAAAGTGCAAATTATTGAGGTCGTATTTGTACGCGGAAATAACTCTCGGCTCATAAAAAAGGGAGTTCTAAAGTTGGGAACTGTGAGTATAATATCAGCATAATATCAACAAGCAGAAGAATTACATATGAGAGAGCCATCTGAATCAAAAAAAGTTGTAAAGATTCCGAAAAAACGCCGCAATGATTAATATATAGTATTTTCTGATTGGCCTACACGACTCGTGCATGGTATTTTTTGTCTAATGCGGAGTGATGAGTAGAGATGACATGAAGGCGGGGTGAACAAAACAACGGCCTTCATACCGGCATATAGTGGAAAATTTGATATTGATCTATAACTAACCTCGATGTCGCTGTATTTTTTGTTATAATGATAACTTCTAATTATGTGTGAAGTGGATTAATTGTACAACTTTTATTGTTCGGAACCCCCTGTCACTGAATTCATCCGATAAGATAATCGACATTTCAACATCCACTAATTTCACAATGGCTGTTGTTGATATTTTACTCACGCCTTATGCCATTCCTGTTGCGCTTGTACTCTTCTTCGTAGTACCATATTTTACATCCAATACAACTATCAGAGATATTCCCGGTCCGATTGCGGCGAGATTTACCAAACTATGGCTTTTACTCCAAGCCCGTCAAGGTAGACGTTATTTAAGCGTTGATGAAGCACACAAGAAATATGGAAAGTTTGTTCGGATTCAGCCGGACCATGTTAGCATAGCAGATGATGCTGCTATTCAAATAGTATACGGACATGGCAATGGATTCTTGAAATCGTGAGTTCTTCAATTGGTGCATGAAATCTCTGTGCGGGAGTTGACTTGATGTACAGAGATTACTATGATGCCTTCGTTTCCATAGAAAGAGGCCTCTTCAACACTCGCGATCGTGCCGAGCACACAAGAAAACGAAAGACAATCTCGCATACATTTTCTACCAAAAGCATTGGTCAATTTGAGCAATACATGCAGGCCAATCTCAGCTTGTTTGTGAAACAATGGGATAGCTTCTCCGATAACGCACATGGCCAATTTGCGAAGCTTGATTGCCTTCACGTATGCTAGAGAATTCATACGGATAATATTCAATATGCTAATGTAACGCAGTGGTTCAACTATCTCGCTTTCGACATTATCGGCGACCTCGCATTTGGAACCCCATTTGGTATGCTAGAGAAGGGCAAGGATATTACAGAAATAAGAATGACTCCGGATTCTCCGATCACTTATGCGCCTGCCGTCGAAGTTTTGAATCGCCGCGGTGAAGTCTCTGGTACTTTAGGGTGTCTCCCACAACTTAAACCATATGCCAAATATCTGCCCGATCCTTTCTTCAGTCAAGGTATTGCTGCCGTCCAAAACTTGGCTGGCATTGCTGTCGCAAGAGTGAGCCAGCGCCTTGAAGGCAAACAAGACACCGGTCGTGTTGATCTTCTGGCTCGTCTCATGGAAGGAAAAGATGAGTCGGGAGCAAAGCTTGGCCGTGCGGAGTTAACTGCTGAAGCCCTTACTCAACTCATTGCCGGCTCAGACACCACATCTAATACATCATGTGCGATCCTTTATTGGATTTGCAAAACACCAGGTGTTCTCCCAAAGTTGCAAAAGGAATTGGACAATGCAATTCCCGCTGGAGTTGATGTGCCCACATTTGACATGGTAAAGGATTTGAAGTATTTGAATAATGTAATTCAGGAAACCCTGCGCATACATTCCACCTCATCTTTGGGACTTCCTCGACTTGTGCCTCGAGGGGGAGTCGAAGTGTGTGGACGTTTCTTCCCTGAATATACTGTCTTGTCAGTACCAGCATATACAATTCATCACTCCAAGGAAATTTGGGGTAGTGATGCAGATGAATTTGTACCTGATAGGTGGGATAATTTGACGGAGAGACAGAAAAATGCTTTCATTCCATTTAGCTATGGGCCAAGAAGTTGTGTTGGTAGAAATGTAGCAGAAATGGAATTGGCCTTGATTGTCAGTTCAACATTCAGGAGGTATGAATTTGATTTATATCAGGATAAATTGGAGACAAGAGAAGGATTTTTGAGAAAACCATTAGAGTGCATGGTTGGTATCAAAAAGAGGGCAAACATTTGATGGGATCAAATGTAGTGAGATATATCTTTCTTTTATATAATCTCTATTGATATTATTTCATGTATAGGTATTCACCAAATGAGAAATGGATTCACTCATCAGACAGAGTGAGAAACAAATTTACTCATCGGACAGACTCACCGGATAGAGTCGGCCCGTTAAACAACTTCTTCAAACTTTCTTCAACAACTAGTTCTTTTGAAATTTTTTGCCTTCTAGCAAATAAGTTCCTGTACACTTTTAATGATATCTTGGATGAATCAAATCTAGTTTATCACATTGTCATTATCAAAGCATAGCCTGCCGACATGCTTCTGTCCCTACTCTGAAAGCTCTCGAGTTTCATATTATTTCAATACATTTCCTTTGACTGGATAATCATGAATTTTCAATCAAGCTTTCCAGATGGCCAACACTTTCACTTCTTTGTGATTGCTTATGTTGGCAACACCTATCATAGGTTGGCTGCTATTGACCATCGTAAGTTAGCTCCTCTCTCTTCCACTCTCTTGTGTTCCTTTGCACTCCTCTAATTTATACTTTGAAATCGTCAAAGGCTTATCTTAATTCAGAAAACATTTGGGGTGAAGCGGCCTTGGAAATATTGCTCAATGTAGTGAAGATATTTCAAGATCCCGAAAATAGGCTCGGTATAGAGCACGAGAAACGAACACACCTTAGCTCTTCCAGCCTTCAGTCTGAAAATCGGTATCCATTCATTGCGTCGTGTCTCTATTTGGGCACATGTTTCCTTCCTGAGATTGATTACAACGATACATCAAGTGTATTGCCGGAGCGCTCCAATCTAGAATTTCGCAGACATTCTCAAAGCACCAATGCGATTCTTGACATAACTGATCTTGATGATATTCGATACTCCTTCATGGACTATGACCATATTGGTCCAGGCTCAGCTCTTTCACAATTGTGGACTGCGGTTCAATATCTTGAAGTTTGTTATGAAGCTGCGATTGGACCAAACTATCACGAGGAGGCATACAAAAAATGGCAAAGCAGTTTCGAAGTACTCAAGCCTGTCTTGACTTATTCTGTAATGACTGCTTGGCAAATAATTTGGAGAACGAGTGATCGTGAGCGCGACGAAGTTTTTCAAAACTGGAGTCTTGCAAAATTTGGTTTGGCAATCTAATCCACCTATTGAAGCTAAAGCTTACTAATTATCAATAGGCCCTCCAATCTTTGTTGCTTTACCAACACCATGCCTACGGGACATGGCAATGCGACAGGCCATCGGAGGAATGATCGAGAGTCATATCTCTGAAGTACCCCCACTCTTCAGATTCGGCGCCTTGTTATCCGATTTCCGCCCCCGCTTGAAGTCCACGATATTGTACAATCCTGACATTCTTCAAACCTCCGAAACAGCACGTTACCTTCTTGGCAGATGCCTAGAGACCGAAGAGTTCATTGATTTGGGATGTTTAATGCTAGCACCAGAGCACATTCTCGAAATCTTGAAAGAACCTCGTCAATTTGGGGTATTGAAAGCCCTAAATCTATCTGGCAACCTGTTGTTGACCGAAGATTGCCTCGCCCAGTGCCTCGAAATGTTCCCGAAGCTTAGAAAACTATACACTTTGAACACACGCCAAATTCCTCTCGACAAGAAGATATCAATGCTTCGGAAAGCCAGTGTCGTCGAGTTTCATGATTCGGAACTCTACAATTTAGCACTCGCACCCCATTACAATTACTTGGCAAGCTTGCAATGGCCTCGTTTGCACCTAACATACCCCACAAAGCCGCAACCACTGACACCATTCTTCGGCGTTGATTTCATTCGACCCCTAGCTACGCAAATGATTTATATATGCCGTGGAGGTGCTACACACGATGCGTTCCGGGATGATGAAGGGGGCCTTGATGCTGAGAATCTCTTTCGGTGGCATGAATACGAATCTCATGAACAACGGTCAGCTGTACGTTTTGTAGTTCCTTTCAAAGAAGTCAATCTGGAACCGGAGAATTTCATGAATGGTTTGATGAAGTTTATGTCGATCTGCGTGAATGGGAGACAAGTCTGGATCGACGAGTATAAGTTTTCCATGAGTGTCGCTCGTGCATTTGCTAGGGCACGAACATATCAAGTTCTCCCGATCAGCGCTAGTCTGTATCATGGATTGAACCCGAATATTAAAGACGAGAGCTATCATCATTCTTTCCAAGATATCATCCCAAACGAATGGACATTCCTCGTGGTCGCCGAGCGTCATGTTTACACACAAGATCCTCGGACAAACCAAATCTTTGAGAATCGACCTGATGCTACCCGGTATGCTTTTGTCAGCACTACAACCCCAATTCCCCCGCATCCCTCAGAAGCGGACCTCTCGAATCTTATCATCGTAGATGCTGTCGAGTTTGTAAAGTTGACATTCAGAACATTCTATGAAGTGTCCCAGGAGTTCCTTGATGACTTCGCGGCAGAATGGTTTTCAAAGACAGTGAAGAATAAGCAATCTCCACTCGAGTTTTGCGGAAGAAAGGAGGTCGTGTCCATGGTTCGTCATTTTTACGATTACGACGTCGACAGAAACTAAGGGCAGACATGTATGGTGTTGACGGTGAAAATCCTAACGACAGATTTTGTCAGTGCTGGAGGTTCTGAAGAGGTGAAAATGGAGGCATAGCCAGGAAAACATTCGCGCGTTTGGGGAACAAATATGGATGGAGGAAAGGCAGAACAGGTATCCGGGAGTTTAGGTATTGAGCGATCAATATGCATTTAGGTGGATTAAGGGATGGATGTTTTTCAAATCAGTGTCTCCAAGATGGTACTAGGTAGGTAGCTATTCTAACAAAATTTTCGCAAGCAAATAAAATCATTGTACTACAGTTCTAGGAGTACGGCTAAGAATATTCACATGGGAGTGCCAGACATTCGGATTCCGTTATTACAGTACATCAATCAAAAGCAATGGCTTTCTTTATTTTAACCCAGACGCTCACCAATATTAAGAGCTCTCGTTAGCTTTTTTTTTTTAACATTTTGTAATATTCGAGATTCTTGAAGAGCCAGCCAAAACTGGGACTCTTAAAACTTCGAATCACTCAGGAAATCAGAAGATTGATGAATCGTGCCTTCAGAAATGCCTAGCTGACTTTCCAAAGTTTTGTGATTACTTGATACACCGCAAATTTCAATTGAGAAGAAGGCGAAATTTCTCAGAGGAAGTGCAGTAATATGCTTCCAGGACTCGAAATCAGACTCTTTGCTATATGAGAAGGACATTAGGAACCGGGTATATCCACCCTATTTGTATCCAAAAATCGAAGAGCCTGAATATTCAACATATGGTTTCTATGGGCTGGATATATTACACCTTTTGTTTCCTAAATGATATTGATAAATTGTTGGAAAAATGGCACACATAAGTTACAGGATCGCGAGGGTGGATTAGATATTGGGACACTACTCAAGAAAGGGCTACGGACTAGGCAATCGGCTTATTATGCTACTCCCTTCAAGGAAATGAACCAACTGCCTCGCAACCTCTTGATCGGACTCGCTAGATTCATTAACTACTCAACAATGAAGGCACACAGCGAATTTGAACGTTCCGGCCCAGCTTTGATACTGGCAAAGATATTTGCAATGTTGAGATTCGGTGATGAAACCTCTATACTATCTCCAATGCCTGCAAGCCTCTGTCACTATGACACGCATAGACGCATCGAATCAGACTTGTGGAAAACAACGCAGCAAATTGTCCTAGACGAATGGACTTTGATTGTAGTCACCGAAGCCGCGCATTACAACACCAATCGTAGTGAACCAGAGACGGATCCTGCTTTACGTTATGCGTTTGTTAGTAGCAAAACTCACATTCCCGTGGATTCACAACCTACGGGCATCTTGACGAACCTCATCATGGCAGATATTGAAGAGGCCTATGAGGATCTTAAATTTACGAAATGGTGGAAAAGATATATTACATCTGGTTTCAGATCTTCACCGAAACCTTGTGGGGGAGAAGAGGTTGAATATGTCATCGACTTGGTTGGTTCAATGGGAGGGTTTAGTCTAGCGGAGAATAGGAAGGAAGGAGGCAGTGTCACAGATATGAAGAAGTCAAGTTCTTGCACTTGTGCTGACAATGATGGGGATGTGAAAATGGAATAGTAGGATGTATCTCTGCAACAAAAAGCTGGTAGTGTTGGATAACTATGCGGCCATATCCACGGCGGGATTGTTAGTATATCCTCATTTGCAACCTAACCTAGCTTCTAGGTCGATCAATCAAGTACTTTCTAAAAACCGTTATTACAAAACATTTACAGGTTATTATTGTATGTAGCGAATCTAGAGTGATTCCAACAGGTAGATTTTTAAGTGAGCATGTATACTGTTTCTACGATGGCTGTTTTATGGATCTAGCCGACTAGATTGCAAGGTAATTTTGAGGATAAACTTGCTTTTTCAAATGTTTGACTCAGTTACCTCCCCACGCTATTGAGTCATCCCATCTATGTCGAATATGGTTACCACTAACTGGGTCGACTACTAATTCCCAATGAAATTTTGAATAATCATGAAACATCAAACGCCGAAATATGATATATCATTTGCTCCAAAGAGGCACGCATGCATGGATTCCATATTTAGCCGACCGAGTAGGTAGCCTTCGTGCAGCATCGTTTTAGCGTCTAGAAAGGCTGCGCACCTTCCCTAGGTATACATTAGGTGAACACCCCTCATTCGTCTCCATTTCCTATCTTCAAACAATCACTTACTTGATCCCAAAATTTCAATTGACGTCTACCACTTAATTTTTAAGCTATATTAGATCGTCGGTTGGACTGCATCAATATGGGTTCACGGCATCAACTATTCGTGATCGCTAGGATCAATGGAAGATATCGAGGACTAGCTGCAATTCACCATCGTACGACATTCCCTCACTTTCTACAATATATTAGCTGACAACTCAATAGAAGCGCTATATGGAGTGGGCGCCGTCAAAGCTGCCAAAAACACTGTCGAAACCTTCCAGTGTCCCGCCAATAGGTTGGCATTGGAACATGAGCTCAGATGGGCTACACGATTTACAGAAGAACAGTGGAATTTGAATGTTGGTTACAATATAAAGGACAAAACCTGTATGCCTTTCCCATTTACCATGACGTGTTTGGTATTGGGAGCTTCTCTCCTAATGCACGATAATCACCATTCTCGTGTTCATGCACTTCCTTTCAATCTACCGTACAATGGTGGCGATAACAATGACGGAATTACGATATTTGACATCACGGATCTCGAGCATGTTCGTCAATCTTTTGTCAATCTTGAAGACTACGAATTGGACCCGGAGAGGCCAGAGAGGGAAGTATACTCGATGACTCCATTGTCTGGAGCTACTTACGCGGCGGGTTATGGGGAAGAGAAACATAACGACAATGAAAATGAGGAAGTGCCAATGGTTGACGGTCGATCTTTGAAAAGCGCATGGCCGCAGGGTTACTGGAGAGTGGAGACAACTAATGCTGAAGGCGAGACTCAACTTATTGAGGTTAGCGACTTGAGTCCAGGTACGCCCACTACCAATTTCTGTCATCTGAGCTTCTTCTAGTCATGTTTCAATGTGGGAGGTCATCATCCAAGAAGCCATAATTGTCCTTGGCGACCATAGCTGACTTTTAAGACCAGACGAACAGAGTGCCGACAACACTACAGAAGATTTGGAGAAACCTGGCATCCAACCAACATTGAGGTCATCTGCTCTTGCCAAAGTTGTGGAGACTGCAATCGAAAGTCCGGTTCATGATCTACCTCAAATTATCGAAAGCGCATCACTGCTCTCCGACTTCTATCCATACGTTAAATCCAAGCTCTATGCAGACCCTCACATTGCTGGTCGGTCTGCATCCGCTCGACAGCTTTTATGTCACATCTTAGGAACTGAGAGCACAGTCGACCTTGGTCCTTTCATTGAGTTGACAATGGACCAGATCATGGAGATATTGAGAGACCGATTACAATATCCAAAGGGACTGACCAGCCTGAACCTATCCGGAAACCTGAACATCACAAGGGAAGATCTAAAAGTTTTAATAGAGAGCTGTCCAGACCTCGAGGTTCTGTATCTTCTAGATACGCCACATATCAGTCTGCCTCAGAAAGTTGAGCTGTTGAAAGGACGTAACATCCAGCTTTTCGACTCGGAGCAACTTGCGATGCCGTTTGTAGATAATGACAGCGACCCACGCGAAGCATGGAACCGGAGAGAAGAGCCCGTATATGGCTACATCAAACCAATCATACGACAGATGGTCATACTGAGTTGCTCCCTTGCCGCCCAGCATAATCGAAACGCGGATGGTGGAATAGATGTTGAGACGGTGCTCAAGACTTCCAATGATGCTCAGGACTCGTGGTATTGTATACCATTATTCGAAGTAAACCTCCTACCTAGGCCATTGGTGAATGGGCTGGCTCAGTACTTGCGATACCTTATGCATCAACGAATTGTGTGGCTGGGATTTACTCAACCGACTCCACCAACTATTGCCAAAATGTTGGCGATGCCTGAAGCTTGGCGTGACGATGTGGACGCAGCCAAAGTTAATCCGATCTGCGAGTATGTCTTTCGTACGCCATGCAATAATCTAAGCTTGGGTAGGTACGGAGGTTGGTGGAAGAAATGTGACAGAATAGTTCCTGATGAATGGACTTTCGTACTACTCGAAGAAGCTGTATCGACTCCCGACCACGCCGCTCGCGGAAGCTCCAATGAGTCATGCATCAGATATGCGTTCGTCACTGCCGATAAGTCTACCCATCAAGGTTCGGAAGCCGGCTCGAGTCCTCCACCTCTCATTATTGAGGATATGGAGGGGTTTCTCAAGCACCAGTCGCTCGGTGCATCAGTTAAGGAAAGGATATTGGAAGATTGGAAGAATGCCACCACACCAGGAGCTATGGAATGGGAGTCCAAAGTGTGCGGTAGGTTAGAGCTGGAGTCGTTGGTGCGTGCTCTTATATATTCAGATCTGGCACCTTCAGATGTTCAATGATTATGAAAGTTCTGGGGAGGAGACGTCGTCTGGTTTGCCAACCGGCAAAATGCCTACTTCGAGTTCAAGGTTTACTTAAGGAACCTCAAATGATACGAACAATACCTGAACTATAATCTCCTGGCTGCCTGGCATCAATCTCAAACCATGCAGACCTGTGTTGTTTTCGTATAGATAATAATCGGAGACAACATTTCAGGTTCTGGGGTTCACAGAAGGCCATCCATCCATTGATATGCTGTCTTGCGTATTCTTAGAATCGTGCCCAGCAGTAATGAGAGACGTGAAACCGAGATAGTTTGTATTGCCGCCTACCGAAGAAATGAATACACCGAAACAAAGATTTTTAGGGCGAGGCAGTTTGCAGTAATATATTTCGAGTTTTCATTGAGTCAAAGGTTACGAGGCCGGCCGGCGACCGGCACACAAATCACATGGTGTTTGATAGAAGCGCTGGCTCTCATGTGATGGCTTTGCTTACAAGATATGTGTGCCGCTATATTACTCGTTCAGGCTTAGTTGGCCGCCATGTATTTTCGTGAGATATTCTATCAGATGCAATGAAAAGCTATACCCTGTCCAAGAGAATTCAATAGTGTGGAATTTTATGCAGTGGGATTGTGAATTGGTGATTGGATGTTTTCGGAGCAGGGATGTAGGATCGGATAGAAATGGGATGAGCGATGTACTTTGCCCTCATGTATGGGAAGTCGAAATTCGCGATGCGGGATGGATGGACGGATAGTCAATTTCATGGCTTGATGAATGAGATTGAATATGAATGGGCGGGAAATCACTACCTTTGCTTTTCGATGGACAGAATATTCTTCATGACCCATCGTAGGTTCGTCTTGCCTCGTGGAACAACTTGTATAATGTAATGTTGGATAGAAGTCGATAAATTTATGTATCTCGAGAAGTAATGCGTCGACGCTGAGTCTAGGAAACACGGTGCGTGATGTTGTGATGGGATTGTGAATTCAATTAAACGTCGTAATCTGTTTAGCCGATCTACCATCAATAGGGGAAATGGCTTGGAATTTATGTGCGTGATTGTCATTGAAAAGCACTACCGGACATACTAGGTATATGTATCACTGAACTTATCGATAACCGAGATCCCGTACCAATGCACGGCCCGGACCAACGCACGATTTGATAAGCTTTTATAAAAATTATTATTAAATCAATATATATTATAAAACTGTAAAAATTGATTATATTAATTAAAGTATATATAAAAATAAAACCTCAATTTCAAATTATTAAAATCTATTTTGTGTCTTTTTTAAAAGCTAATATTAAAAAATTATAAAAAATATAAATATATGAAATATTTCCTTTATAAAAATAAAATAAAATATTTTAAATCTATTTTTATAAACTTAATATACATATAATCGTTTAAATCTTTTAAAATTATTCAAATTCAATATATATTAAAAATTAAATATACCTTTAAAATTTTAATACAAAATATTTAAAATTTAAAAAT
>JWJA01000331.1:0-11397 GCA_000812885.1 Lanzia echinophila
GCTGAGATCGGTTGGTGGGCTGTTCCACTCGTAACAAAAAAAAGGGTGGTGGATTGGAGCTTTTAATTATTGTTGAATTTTAATAAATAATCTTAGTATATGCATGATTTGCTGTTTGTATATGTGTTTTATTAAGTTATTATAAAAGGATTAGCCTTTTTAGTGGCTTGGCATTGTACGGCCATTTCAGACGCTTCCAAATATATAGAAGATGGGATGGATGGGGTGGTGTTACAAACATTTCGTCGTTGTGCAACAAATTTATACTCACAGACACAACCTCTTTTATTCCTTGCGACAACGCATATAACACGTTTTGTATGACTTTTAACATTCACTATTGTACATGTTCTACGTATTGCTACAGGAGCAAACTTACCAATAATAGGAGGGCATCATCACTTTGCAGGATGTTGTGGACATATCTTAGAAACATGATAGATCCGAAAGAGAAATAAGAAAAATGATGACCAAATCCAGATACGATGTGATGCAAATCGAAAATTCCAATTATTGTTGGAATGTCAAATATTCAGGTGATGTGAAAATTTCATCTCATCTCCGTCGTGCCGGTCTTGCATATCCAGTACATAAGCCATCGTTCGATTCAGCTTTACATGCAGCTGTGGCATCGCCCTCGCCCTGGCCGCCCCCATGAATTACACAAGCTGATTCGATGGCATGAAGCATGAGGATAGTGTCAGCAATGCTCTCAATTTGCTTAATACGATACTATGCACTTCATTGTCTGAATGGGGTTGAACGTTGATTCTGCTCCTCCCCAAACCGCCAGTCGCCAACTTGAAGAAGGGTTTTCTCGAATTCTGAAGGAAGAATTTTCTAAGAGCTCGAACTGTCATCGTCTACATAATTTTTGGAATTTCTATCCATCACAACAATCGCTCTGTACTACATACACTAGTCTAAAATGTACGATTTGTTTTCTCGGCTGTAATGGAAAATTCCAAGGTTCTACCCCAGGACTTCGAGACGACAGTTCATCGTTATGTAGGTCCTGGAATGAGACTGAAATCAGTCATGGCTTCTTGACGACTTCCCACTCTCCATTCGCGCACCCTTGGCTGAATGTACAAAAGAAGGAGTTTGAACCTTGCGATTCTGTGATGTCAAAACAATTACACAAGCACAAAGTGGGATAGGAGACGAAGTCTCGGTTGTAACATGCTAAATAAGTTGCACAAGTCCTCAATAGGTAGCTGACTCTTGAATCAATTCAAGGTACGGAACATTCCTTATAGAATATTGAATACTCTTATTGCTAAAATCGATCCAAATTTACTTATAAGTGCCGCTACCTGAGCCTTTTCTATTGTTCAGAAATTTCAACACTCAATGTTTAAGTCTCGTTCAATAATTCAAATCGGCTCTCAAATTTGAACATTGCATTGTTAAAGCCTCGCATAATGACTATGTTGACAGAAATTTGAATCCTTGAGTTGAATTTGGACACTGAGTTGTTGAAATCCTAAGGCTAAGTGAGTAGAACTATTATGCATGAGCTGGTTTCAAGTGGCTATCACTCCAATCACTCTCGCCATGAATGCTTATATGCATCGGTGCTTAGCCTTTCCTATCGGCTTGCTGTATACATATCTTATGATAATATAGCAGGTTCAAAATAAACCTGGTCGTGTCAAAAGACTTGATTTAGTACTCGATTTTCCATGAAGCGCAGTACCGGATGCCCAGTTTCTCGTCATTTTGTTTGTTAAGCAATACTTCTGCGATCAAAGCTTGGCACTTTGCATACTTCAAATTGCAGTCTCTTTCTGGTTTAGTTGTTGAATGATGGGCTTCGTTCTACATAAGTACATGCTGTTTCTACATACGTACATACTGTTTCATCATATAGCATATTGCCCAGCTTCATCTTAAATTCATTGCCGAGGGGAAGGCTCAAGAATGGTGAATGGAATATTGGGCTTTGGATGCATGATAAGAAGAGTGAATACAAGTCAAGTACCTCGGCAGATACCACTTCTGGAAAGAAGTAAACAAAACCGTCCGGGTTCGCGAAGATTTTTTTTTAAGATATGCAACAAAGTTGATTTTGGGGATAATTTGATTGGACAATTACCGAAGTGAATGATATGGGATAGAGTGAAGTGAAGTAAAGTGGAGTGAAGTGATGGAATAGGAGGTGAAAGTGAAAGTGGAAGTGAAGGTGAGGAATCGCTGAGGATTAGACGCGATGAGGAGATGAAGCCTCGTAACGCTTGAAGACTATTGTAGACGCTGCATCTACTTTTTTTTCTACGTTGTACGCCCAAGCAGCAAATGCCTGCTTGTTCTCATCTCACAGCGCTTTTGCAGTGGCATTTCTAAGTTGAATGGGATAACTAGCTAGTAGCTGGGCGACTCTTTCACTTGTCACTTCAGCTTTCTTGACCAACTTTCGCCGTTGACTAGCCAGTCATTCTTCTTGAGAAAGTCTCAACCGAGGACATTTGATGCCGTCCCAGCTTGCTGCTCAGCTATTTTCAAGGGGTTTCTCATTGCATCCTTTGCAAATTGGGTCTATATCAGGAAATCTTTTCAATTTCGTCTCCACATCACTTCCCCAGGTGCAGCTGATACCTCCGAAAGACAACATTCAAAATTGTACGAAATGCAGCAAACTCAGGATTCCCAACCCTTTCTACTTCTAACTTGCCATCTCCTAGTTTTCTTGTAACCCCTACAAATAATATCTCAACGTTCAAATTTTATTCAACAATTATGAATGTTATTAATGTAATCATTGAGTGAAGCTTGAATAATAGAATTTCTCGAATATCAAGGCTTTTTTTTTTACCGATTTGAGTTATAAAGCTGATTGATACCTAAGTATGTACCTAGGTAGGTACTTGCTACCCTAGGTACCTACCTAGGTAATGAGTTACTGAACCCACTAGTGATTCAATAGAGCAACTAAAGACTTCGAGTACCATGACAGCGGTCCCGAATACGGAATAGTTCAAATCAAATCGGTACGGCACTAAGGGTTCTCTTTTTTCAATGATATTGACACATGTAAGTTTTGAATCCTTACCGCAGAGGGGTCCTCGCAGTATCATAGATAGTGTAAACACATTTTTGTGTAGGGAAACTTCGAGGAAGGTGATTAGGTATGAGTGAGCATGGTTGCTAGAAAATATGAGGACGTCGGCTGTCATTCACTTCCCAGTTCTGTCTATATGAGTCCAAAAAAACACAACACTCTATCAATCCCGCCCGGGTCAACAGCCACGACGCAGTGGAGCTTGTTTGCTCTACGGATTTCTGCGCCATCAGGACTGGACGGATTGTTTCCGACAATAATTTCATTCGAGCAATAGGAAATTCATTGAGGCTTCCGTGGATATAAGTGGAATGACTCCATATGCCCGGTGATCCTTCTATCTTTTGCAACTTGAACTTTCAACCTGGAATGTCTTTTGGGTGACTTTTGGGGTTAACCATCATTGTGATGCGGAGGATCCGGGAGGGATCTGGGGAATAAAAGGGCTGAGCTATGGGAATCCCAACTGATGCTATATATTTCAAAGCGCTGATGTATGTATTTCTTTCCCTGTACGCAAAATTCCTTTCCTATAATGGTCATTCTACTGCTTTGAGATATGGAACTTGCAGGAGGATTTTGAATATCTAACATTTCTTCTTTATGTATACATAGGAACAGACGAGATAGCTCAAATATTTGAGAAAGTATTCGAGATTACCATCTGCTAATAAGAGTCGATATCTCTCATTCCTTGAGTTGCGATTGGAAATTCGTGGGATAAGATAAAAAGGTTGACGTGAATACTTCATTGAAGGCCTGGTTTCCAAGGCATAGACATCTCGCTGGCGCTCACTTCCAGGTTCTAGCTAGTACATAATATAACACAAAATGCAATCATTCCTCAAGAAACCGGAGCCGTCTCAATTTACTTTCATTAACTTTGTATACTGGTTCTATTCACTCACCAAGCCAATTGTAATGCATGCTGTACTCTTAGAGCATGAACTTCCTATTTAAATGTTTATGCTCATGAAACCTTATTGAATTTCTAGTTCTCACACCTCATATACCCAAGAACAATTTTCAAAAATGAAGCCTTCAAAAATTGATCTGCCATGTCATTTCAATGGTCAAAGCTTTCTAGAATCTTTCCCAATTCCAAGCAACGAATGGCAGAAGGCTTAACCGCCGCCACACACGCGGTTATCGCAGGAATTCCCAGGATCGTACCCCTGATGTTTATATTAGAGATATCAACCTTGAAATGATCCACTCTCTGCCCCCCATTCACTCGGATTCGAATATTTAAATCTTGATGACTTCCCATTCGCTGAACGCCGATAATATACTGGACGACAAGATTTCCATCTGATCTTCTTCTGAGATTGCGAAAATCCCAATCTTAATCACCATTTAGCAGATCCTTCGCAGCTTCCAGAAACGATCAACAATATGTCTAGAACACCGCTATTCATGAATTTCGGTGGTGATGCGGAGCGAAAGCGACAAATGTCGTTCCTCCTTGCAAGTTCTTCGAGGAGGAAGGAAAGAAGGTATACAATTATACAATTCCTTACAAGAATTGAAATGTGAGCCAGGCTAATCGTAGATAGATGGCCTCTGGTTTTGAGATTTTGGAAGGGATCCATTCATTCTGGTAGATACATGACCCACGCCTCATGAGGGGTTCTGATCCAGCTAACCAATTCCCTGCAGAGGTTCTCTTTCCAGTGACTATCCTTTCTCTTGTCGCTGCCATAGTTGTTTATCTCAATCAACATATTAGCAGCGATGTAACTCTTCCAACTAGTATTGTAAGTCGTCTCCCCACCTTATCCAACCGCAATGTAGATACCGAGGCACAAGAAATAGGGCTAACGAGGAAAGGTGCCTTCACTCTCTATAGTTGTCGGTTTAGAACTCGTGTTCCGCAATCAGACA
This sequence comes from Lanzia echinophila, assembly GCA_000812885.1. Classification (NCBI taxonomy): domain Eukaryota; kingdom Fungi; phylum Ascomycota; class Leotiomycetes; order Helotiales; family Rutstroemiaceae; genus Lanzia; species Lanzia echinophila. The sequence continues at coordinate 4,946 of JWJA01000331.1, forward strand.
GCATACAATCGATTTTGGACGGGCCGATGCCATTTTAGCACACTCACAACATCAATTCGATGCTTAACTCGACATCTCCTAGTCCTAGTACCCGCCCCATCCCTTCCAGATCGTGAAGACGATTCTTCATTCACACAGCAAGGTGAAGGAAGCACGGAAAGTTTACCATACAAACTCAATATGGATGGAGCCGCAGAGGTTGAACCGCTTTCGAAGGCGCTCGAAGCGAAGACTATAGAGACTGTCAAGATCATGATTGCTATGTTGTATACAGTTAAGAATCATTTGCGAGCAGATTGGGGAGTTTCTCTCAGTCCAGGAACAATTCTTACCGAAGATGGGCAGAATGCTGGTGCAAACGAATATAAAGATTTGCTACCACAGGGATTCAAAGGACATGAACATATGGGTCTGGGATTAACTCTACAACTGGCTACATACGTGGAGAAATTCATCAATACTGGTTGTAATCTGTAAGACACAATCCAAGTATGTAACGGGAATTTGGAAAGCTAATAAACACGACTTAATTAGGAACTGGTTCAGCAATTCGGCATCTTCTCAGATGTTGGCAGAACTTAATGCACTGATCGCAGCTTATGGCAACATGGAAGTGATTCGACTAGCTCCCACTCCTGTGGCTCATCTCATCCACTCTAAGCAAACACTTGCTCTCTTCTGTTGCATCCTTCCTTTCGCCATGGCCGCTGAGATCGGTTGGTGGGCTGTTCCACTCGTAACATTCGTCGCGTTTGCTCTTTATGGAATAGGTAAGAAGAAATACCGCTAAAGGCTCCCTGTGATTATCAATATATATCAAACCTCTACTAACATGTTGTTAAAGAACAAATTGCACAGTGGCACGAAGACCCTTTTGGAAAAGACAAAATCGATATCAACATGGATGATATAGTGGAAGATGCGAAGCGGGAAGTCGAAGTGATGTTGGAAGCGTGGAGGAATCAGGGATTGAGTGGCAATGGACTTTTTACACACGGCCTGTCAAGTAGCACACCAATTACGCCATTACATGCTCAATATGGTTCTTTTGATTAGAATTTACAGGCATGATGGATGATGGAGATACGAATGGATGAATAGAATGATTGCGAGGAAACTTGGACATATGGCAGAGGGGGGGATTTCAAATTGATATCACAGCGCGCGTTTGCTTTTATATGGAGTTGCATACCCAGTTGAATTTTACTTAGTAGAAAAAGAAAATTGGGCTAGCAAGAATGGAGTAAAGTTTTCTCATTGATTTATGAAGATATTTCGTCTGGCATGATGCAACACCGCTCGAAGAAGTTGGAAAATCTCAGGGCTCTAGAGAAAAAGTTGACGAATAGTACGTACTACTATATTTCTCGCCCTTTCCTTCAATGCTGTATACAGGTATAAACTGCTCTGCAACAATGCCACTCACTCATTTACTGCTAGGTAGTTAGTGAGCTGGTATATATACCATATCATCTTCTCCCGCGCCACTGGCATCATTGTAGCGTGGTTCATCGCTTAACATATACAGCATGCCCAAAAAAAGAGGAGCAGGGAAAAAAACCACAAAAAGAGAGAAAAAAATGGCAAAAGTTGAGCAGGACCATCCGTACGGGCATCATCGGACACAAATCTCAACCAAACCAGGCGAACTGATTCTTTAATAGACACCACGCATGAATGGTTAGTTTTCAACACAGCGCCGTACCGCTGAGCTACCGTAGCATGGAACTATTTAGTGAGGGTACGAGCGCTTATTGGAATATTTAAATAAGAAAATGGTGTTTGTTGTGTTTGATGAGGCGAGGGCGGGAAGCGAGATGAAGTGAGGTGAGGGGATGGTGAAGAATGATTCGGTTATGGGATTTTATGGTTATGGTTGAATGGTTCATTGATTGCTTGATGTATATTCATCCGAACTAGCTTGACGTTATAGAGATAAGAGACTCTCAGCACAAATGCATGACGAATACAAGCAATATTGACGGAGTATATATCATCGTGGCGTTGGTCTTCCTCGTACGTATAATAGCTGAATGTTTGCGGATATTGTAGGAGGTGAAGTTCAAATAATTAATAAGTAACTATTTGAAGGGTTTGGAACTTAGCTTCGACTGCTGAGTTGGTTATGTTCCGTGGATGGTGTGTTATGTTGTATGTAAAAGAAATACTTGTGATGACGCTGTATATTGGGGAAGCTTGGAGGAATTTATTTCTTGAAGAGACGTACAATACTGTTGCCAGGAGGAACCTAGCTACAATACGTGGATTTTGGCATCACATCCATGGTTTTGAAGACATTCAACGTCTCATGGTGATTTATACAGTTCGGTGGTTTCGCTCTGCTGGGTACGGTACGTTTCCTGCATTTTCATCACATGTCTTTGGTCTCTTGGGATTCGTGCAACACATTATCACATTGCAATACGTTCGAGGCATCCGAGATCCGGGGTGGGGGAGGGGGTACGGCACAATCATTGACCACAGTCTGGCTGGAGGATAGTCTCTATTTAAAATCGAGACAGATGGATGTCGACCGCTCTGCGATTTCATGAATCTACTTAGATGTCGTGCATACTCGCTCTGATCTTCTGATTACAATAATATTACAGTAATACACTAGAAAGCGGCGACCGATTCCCCACCCACGAGGATCATACTCCAGCATGTAGTATACTCAATCGTAGATTTTATGCTTTCCATCTCCACGATTTCTTTTCCAGAGAATCGAAACATCGCACTGCAATTACACAAACCATAGCACCGGATAGAAGAGCGACATCAAAAAGGACCACGCCTCGATAATGAGTTATGATGCTCTCCCCCAGGATCTTGCCACCAACAGGGCTCCCAATCATGGTGCCTAGTCCTCTGACGAAGTAGATAAATCCATTGACACTGGCGTATGCTTGGAGTCCAAATACTTCCGCCACAGTCTACCAACGATGCAGTCAGCAATATTTCCGAGATCAATATGAAACATTGACGCAAAATGAAAAAGAGATACATACAGTCGGAAACAGAGCATTATAACCACCACCTGCGATCCCATAAAACACCACGAAGAGTAGCCATAGCGCCTTATTGCCACTTGCATTTATACTGCCAAGCCAAAATCCAAGAACGGATATCACGCACAGGACCACAGTAAGAATCAACGTGTTCTGTCTTCCGAACTTGTCTCCAGCATAACCAGTCAGCACCCGACTCACAGAATTAACCCCGTTCGATACGGCAAGCAACGTCGCACCGAATGCGGAAGTATATCCCAGCGCCACCGAGTACTCAGCCAGGAAGGTGAGTGGCAGACCATTCCCACCTGCTTGCAGAAACCCAGCTCCAACGCTGAAGAGAAATGCAGGCTTCATGGCTAATTTGAGATCAACATGAGTTTGCCGTCTGCCCACGAATCGGGATGGAGCTGCAGTGACAGCGATAGGCAAGCCAATAACTAGTGTGAGCAATGATAACGTGCGAAGTGTCCATCTGGGTCCGATCGAGGTTAGGAGAAATCTTACCAAGGGCGAGAAAACGAGTCCGCCAACACCAGCGCCTGCGAGAATAAACCCGACCGCTGACCCGCGATGGGTAGTATAGTACTCCGGTGCTGTGCTTAGAATAGGATAGTAGAGGAACGAAGCACCAATACCATATAGAAACCCTTGAGTCAAAAGTAATTGCCAGACCTGAATACGGAAGTTCAACGATCGGCCATTCGAGAGATTTGTGGAAGTGACTTAGCTTACCGCACTACACAGGCTTGCCAGTCCCAAACCAAGGCTCATGCATCCAACACCAATCATACAAATGTACATTGGGCCCTTAGAACCCAGTCTCGCCATCATGGGATTCACAACGATACTTCCAGACCAGGTTAAGCCATATCCGAGAGTTCCGACGAATGCTACCAGCGCGCCATTGCTGCTAGTGGTCTTGGGAAGCATGGTCTGGGTGGATGAGATGTAGTAGCTTTGAAAGACACCATATGATTGATTGAGACCGATGGTAACGCAAATTGTTAGGAAACTTGAGATGAGAACCAGGATTTGTCTCTGACGGGTGATAGGTCGTAATTCAAATGCATTTTGAGGTTCATTGTCTGTGGCAGGTATGCGTATTGCCGAGCCCTCGTCGTTTGTATCTGATGCCAAACCCGTAAGTTGATGGCTATGTGCTTGCGAAACCATAGTGCTCATCATCTGGATATGAACACATTCAATGTATAGAAAGTTTGATACACTTAACAGTATATGTTTTTGAATACCATATAATCTGAGATTTGTCAGGTTGCGTTAGCACTTTAGTGTATAGTTGTAATTGGGTACCGTACTTCAATAGAAAACCCAGCTTTGGCTTCACTTCAAGTCTACCTAGGTAAGTATCCAATTGCATCTATCCACTAAAGCGTTAGCGGCATTCGATGAATTTCAGAACATCCTTTCGAAAGTTGACCCACACCAACAATTCATATTTAGTGGGGAGATTCGGAAACGGACTTCCGTCCGTATTTACCTGTCGCTTGGGACGGCCTAACAAGCTGACAAGGTCGAGTGTATTTCCAATCCCTAATCGCAGGTCAAGCTCAAGTAGTAATTCAAGATTAAGTATTCAAACTTCCAAGTTCCAAGTTAGATATTTAGGTTTTGACACAAATAGTGCGAGGCGCGCATATGCGCCGGCCCTTTTCCTATCCAGCACCGCCTTCCCTAACTCCTTTCTTGCTCCTTTCCTCGCCCCCCCACAAGTCACCGAGTAAGTGGGATATCTTACATGACTCCATGTAGTGTTAATTTTAACCCATGAAGGCGGGGGAGGGAAGGAACGAGCGGGAATTGTGAGTTTTCTCTCCAGCAAGCTGGGCCATGGTGAACACATAACTTCGCACTTCATCACAGACGACTAAATTCCAAACGAATGATTACAGTAAAAGCTGCTCATGATATAGATTATCGGATGCCAAAAGTAGGCCACCAACGGCCACTATGTAAAATTTCTTCGTTCCGCAATCTTAAGTTCCATGGTATATCCTTACATTTAATACAGTTTTAAAGCAACCACTAAGTACCTGTGCAAACGCCCATGTCATCATACGGTTCGCTCATATTACTACAAACCAACGGTGATAGTATCCAGTGATCCAAAAATGAAGCCTTGCCCTATTAGTTGGCATCTAAAACTTCTCTCCCTACTTTCTGAAAGCCGTAGACACATCAGCTCGTGTCCATTCCGCGACCACCTCGCCGTCATATACATCTCTACTAATCGTTAATATCCTGTCTTCGACCTTCTCGTAGAACCTTTCGCATTGCTGATACACTTTCAAAACGAGTTCACGACTGAGTCCCGGATCGTCCGCATCTCCGAAGTGTTTCTCGACTCGCTTTTTGAGCGTTTCAATACCTTTACGAATGTCTTTCGCGTCGTAGTTGGCCAATATTTTCTTGAACGTGGACTTCGAGTGACTAGGCATCGATGAAATCTTTGAAGGGGGTTCGCCAGGTTGTCGTGAAAGCATTAGACTTTCTGTACTTTCCAAGAAATCAAGCAGTTTTCCCAACGGTCTGCGAATAACAGCGCCGAGATACAACGTCATGTGTTCATCCATTTCCTGGCTCGCATTTTCTCTCCACTCTTCCAAGACTATATTAGAACGAGTATCAACTTCTTCTAAGTAGTGGTTCATGTTCTCGATGAGAAGGATCTGGTAGTTGAGAGCTTCTTTGTCCTCGGGATCGGCACCTGCAGTCTGAGCACCTGGATTTTCTCTGGCAATTACTTTGAGCGATTCAAACATAGTTTTGTTCAGTCGAGTATAGGCGTTGTTCACGACTTGTCGAACCTCAAGGTCATCGGCAGAGGCAAGCTTTGTTTCTAATGCTAACGAAAAGGAAGGAAATATTCTGATGAAGCCAATAACCCCTTTGCGCTTCTTAATTTTAACTTTTGTGTCTTCAATCGCGCGGATCTGCTCATCAAGGAATTTGGTGAAGAGATTTAGTAGGCGAGCATGTAGCTTTTGGAGAGTTCGGGTGAGAAATTCTTGGCTTGATTCCTCGAGGTCAACGAGCTTGCGTTCAATTGAAGCGAGTACACCTACTCCTTGCCTATTTCAAAATTAGTGATGCGTCTAATGGGTTTGATATATGTAACTCACAATGGATCGCTCTGCATGGACCAGTCCATAAGCGCTTGCATGTCACCAAAAAAGAAAGCATAGATCTCTTCCATGGTTTGGACTACTCGTTTCGCCAGACTCCTATTCGGATCCATGACCTTTGGTCGTCTCAAGTCGCCGCCTCTTCGCATGTCTGGTGGTGCGGCAGCAACGGCGTCGGCAAAATCGTGCTGTTCAAGAGATGTAACATGGAAGAACTCGACAATGAAATTCTGCTCCATGCTCATTATTGGAACTATCTCGTCGAGCGCCCCAGCAAATACTTCGTGATATTGCAATC
>JWJA01000344.1:0-14508 GCA_000812885.1 Lanzia echinophila
TAATCTCTTTTCGAGTATATTGGTTTTATCAGAAGTATAGATCGATCTGGAGACATGGCTTGGCGTGGATATTGCTTCTGTACGCGTATGGATCAGCTCGAGTAGCATGAATGTTTTCTGCATCTAGCAGTTGACCTCTTGCATAGATTTCTGGCCCCACTATTTTGTGAAATTCACGACACCTGGAAATCTTGGGAAGGGACTATACCGGCAGAAAATGCACGAGGAGTACGATGCGTATATTCCTTTTGGGATTGTTTGTTGTGAAGATGGCAAACATGATTGTAGGTTTTCTTGGCGGCGGCAAGAGTGGAAGCAGAAGTCAACGGACTGTCTATGATGTGTTTTAGGAGATGGGGAGGCAAGATTGAACGCATTTGCGCCATATTGCATCTAAATGATCGAATTATAGACTCTAGGGGAGTTAAGAACTAAGCGGAAATATCATTCAATTATGGAGGAAATTGATCGTATATATAGTATTTGGAGAAGATATTTCACCAACCTCTTTGCCCAGCAGATGTGCATTTATCAAATGGTCACTGCCGGCATTGAGACACAGGCTAACATCACGAGGAAACTTTTTGACTCTTCCATACAGTCACGCATTTGATACATTGAAGACTTGTGTATTGTGACATCAAGCGACTTTCATCATGCCCATTCACACGAAATTCCATACTGTAGTTAAATATGTTTGAGATGTGGAGGTTCGGAGAGAAATTGAGTGAGTTTGGCAGCTCTTCTTTATCACACGTTCCAATTTTCCATTCTTTTCCATCGACGTGGCCCAAAAATAAACGACTCTAGAGGTGCCCAAGTTCATGACTATACTTCTGCCCAGGAACATATATATGCAAAGAATGGGTAACTACAGCGTGCGAGAAATGCGGCTACCTTTAATCGTCCCGGCTAGAGAAGAAAGACAGTCGTCGTAGCTGCTTCCTGACACACCTACCCTACAATGAGCTCACAACCATCCAGAAAGAGAATGAAGATTACAGAGGAAGATTTTGTTTCTAAATCGCCGATTTCTAACGAGAGGGCATAAGGAAAAATTCAGTTCTCGTTGAGGCCTCTCGGGACTTATTACGATGTAGACGCAACCTACCATCCCCTAAAACAAATTATGCGAACAAAAAACCCATTACCTTCCCGCGTTTCAAATGCTTTCGGAGTAGAAATCTGATCAGATTGTGGTCATGTTGTAAACACCGGCAATTGAGATATTCGCGGATAGAGTAGAGAATCACGACGAACATGACAACGCAATTGGCCCGATGTACCAGAAAGGTACAACTGGTACAATGGAGATGGGGATCTTGACCTGCACCAGGCAAGACTTGCAGGACCACCTGCCGGAAGCCTTGCAAGATATAAAGTACTCTATGCCTGTCTTGGTTGAAACTTATAGGAGTTCATATCTTGCTGGCGTATAACTGCAATGATGTAGCATGACCGGTACATATATTCCCTGTTTCGAATAATGCGAAGCGCGACCTATTTTCGGATATACCTACGGGTGACATGCTTTGAATAGCACTCCGGTAAAAAGCATACAGGTGCCAACCCGCAGCTTACTTTCCCTGAGACCGAGACATCAAACGCCACACACAAATATATACATATCTATACGCATGAGAGTGTATTGTCTTGCATATGTACACTGCACTACAGTGTTCCTTCTCGCAGATCGGAAAATGGGAATCGGCAATGGGCCAATGCCAGCATGTTTAACCCATCTTGTGGCATCCTTCGTTGCAATATGGGGGGTTTTCTTGTTACTGTAATACTACAACCTGAATTGTTACATCGTCCCCAGGATGAAATTGTTTGATAAAATCTAGAACAGCCTGCGCTGGATCTCGGCCTTCCTGCATCAAGGCTTGGTAAACTATATCTGCAAGCATGCCATTTGTCACTGCTGTTAGGCTCCACAAGCCGTCTGATGCCATCAGCAAGAATTGGTCGGGTTTGCTGCGTTGGCGCTTAGTGATGACTGGCTCCGCAGTCAAGTACGGAGCCGACTCAATGAGAGAAAAATAAGGTGCCATTGTCTGATCGTATTGTAGGAAGCCCGGTCGACTAATGCTAAGATCGCCGAAAACATACCGAGTGATATCGTGCTCTTTAAATTTGTAGAACGAGTCTCTAAAAGCACGAGTGAGGGAAAATTGCCCAAAGAGTCAACCTCCAACAAAGAGGTTCGCTTCGTTGGGATGTTCCTTAAGCATGCGTTCAACTTCCTGGACATTGTGTCCGTCTTGATCGATGCTCAACGGTATGCTCTCTATCCGTCCCGTCAAAGGATTTATTTGGCCTAGCACTACATGGCAATAGATAATCAGTTATGGGAGAGTTGCTTTGTGACAAGATATACAACCAATAAGTATAGGATAATTTACCTGCTCGGCAATCTCCTACGTTCGCTACGGCTATTGACATGTCATCGATGTATGCCGTGATGGCCGTGCTTCCTGATCGGGCTCTGCGTACCGCTACTTTGACTGAATCCGATTCCAGCCTTCTGTGTATAAGCATTCGACGTAGCCATGCCGGATACTTCAAGAGGGGAGTGAACTCTCTGGAGACAGTATCTACGATATTTTGGTCAGTGCTGACAAAGACACTGCTCATTATGGTCCTAATCCCATCTGCTGAAGGAGGTTCCTGCTGCTGCTTCAACCGACTTTGAATAGCTATTGGTAAGGCTTCTGATATATACTGGAATGTCTCGCTTCCTCCATGGCCATCATAAATTCCGATAAGTCTGGCTTGCCTTTCCACGATCTTGTGGTCTGACCATCTGTCCTCGTTCTTATGATTGGGTGTGTTGACCATAAAGACAGGGGCAAAGCTGTGAGTCGATTCCATGGACATTGCTTCAGTGATTGGGCCAAGGCCCATGTCATGGGTATATACCTACCTAGGTACCTAGCCTAGTATCCTAAGACTAACACATGAAAATAACTCAGGCGCTGGAACAAGCACTGATTTGCGCTAGGCGGAGCGCTAGTTCATATAGAGATTAAAGCGCCATGCATCGGTAACTATAACTCCGAGCCTCGGCTCGTTCCCCGCAAAACTTCCCAGCCCGAGTTTCAAAGCTTGTTGTTGATAAACACTGAGAACCTTCTCCACAATCTCCACACTTTTCTTTCCATTACAACAAAGGCTTCCATACCGTTTCCAATGTCAGGAGAGTTACACTTCCATATTATCTAGTGTTATCGATTTATCAAAATGGTCATCAAACCCAATTCGCCATGCTACGTCCTAGGCGTTGGTATGACTAAATTTATCAAGCCTAGAGGTAAAGTCGATTATACAGAACTCGGCTTTGAGGCTGGCATCAAGGCGATGCTCGATGCGCAAATCAATTATGACGATGTTGATCAAGGAGTAGCTTGCTATTGTTATGGCGACTCTACCTGCGGACAACGTGTCTTTTATCAATTTGGAATGACCCAAATACCCATATACAATGTGAATAACAATTGCTCAACTGGCTCAACAGGACTGGCTTTAGGAAGGAACATGATTAGTCATGGCGCCGCTGATTGTGTTTTAGTTGTTGGATTTGAGAAGATGAATCCTGGATCTCTCAAAAGCTTTTGGAATGATCGAGCTAATCCAACCGGCACATCGGGAGAAATGATGGCTATGACTAGAGGAATTACAAATGCCCCTGGTGCCGCGCAGATGTTTGGCAATGCAGGACGAGAATACAAAGAGAAGTATGCGCACCCCTGGGAAATCATAAGCTTCGATGGAAGGCTAATATATCATTGCTACTAGGTATGGTGCCACCAATGAAGACTTCGGTGAAATTGCCCGCATAAACCACGAACATTCCCAGAGAAATCCGTATTCACAGTTCCAAGACGTCTATACCCTCGAAGAGGTCATGAAGTCTCCTATGCTGCATGAACCACTCACAAAGCTACAATGTTGCCCCACATCAGATGGCGGGGCAGCCGCCGTTCTTGTTTCCCAAGATTTCCTCGACGCTCGTCCACATCTCAAAGAACAAGCAATCTTGATTGCAGGTCAATGTATGGCCACGGATGCACCATCACTATTTTCCAAATCCTCAATTGACCTAATGGGTTTTGAGATGACGAAATTTGCGGCTAAGACTGCAATGGAAGAGGCAAAAGTTACGCCTGCCGACATTAAGGTTTGCGAGTTGCATGACTGCTTCTCCGCGAACGAGATGATTGTTATCGACTCCATGGGCCTTTCTCCACCGGGCAAGGCTCACGAAATGGTCAGAGCTGGGGATATTACATATGGAGGCAAGATGGTTATTAATCCCTCTGGTGGATTGATCAGCAAAGGACATCCTCTGGGTGCATCTGGAATTGCACAATGCGCAGAACTAGTGTGGCATCTTCGTGGTTGGGCGAACAACAGACTGGTCGATGATACTAAATTTGCTCTACAACACAATCTAGGATTGGGAGGTGCTGTTGTAGTTACGGTGTACAAGCGTGCCGACGGAAAGACAAATACTCCAGTTGACTCAGCCGAAGTGGGGAGGAGAAACAAATTGGGATACAACCCTGCAGTGGAGGCGAAGGGATTTACAGAGAAACAGGCAACGAGTGTGAGGAGTAGAACTAAGTCTAGTGCTTGGGCGTTGAGTGATACGGAGAAGAAAGTTGAGGCAAGGTTTTAATTAAGATTTTTTGAAGGGTCTAGAACGACGAAGACGTCGAAGGGACACATTTTGGGGATAGTTTATTTGATATAAATCTCGTTGGCGTATGTGTAACTTTTTAAGCGAAAGGATAAATACAGAAAATCGTCGGCAAATTGGGGGTTACAGTCTTTTATTCTACTTGATTTGTAGTGGTACCATAAAACAGTACCAAGATGAAGCGGCATGTATTCCGAACATACTAGGTAGTTATCATTCCTACTTTAGAGAGTTCCACGTAATGTATAAAGTGTGAGCAATCCGGTGTGCCTAGAGCATGAGTCACAGGAAACACTTCTTGACGCCCGGTAATATTGACATAAAAATCAGGTAGGGATATCGTCAACGCACCTCGAGACTCAGGAGTTCACGTCGCTCGTACTAAATCTGTTCTGTAATACTTAGGGCATAGCCATGGCATGGGTGATACTGGTCACGACATACTGTATGCGGCTCACCACAGCGCTCACTCAGCCACTTTGTTGCTTATACATTCCCTCCACACTGCAATTCAATCCTTCCATCAGCCGCAAAACACTCAATATAGTTCCCGTCTTACGTTTGGGCTTGAAAACTTTTGAAGTTCCTATTACAGATATCTCGACCTTTAAAGAGTGGTGACCCTCTTTCTCTCTTACTCTCACCCCCTAACTCTATTAAAACTTTCAAATTTATCTTGAAATTCGCTATTCTGAGTGGGAAAAGTATTACTCTCAAGTTGAAAGACCCTTCTTTCGTACCGATTCATTTGATTGCTTTTCTCCTCTTCCCCTCTTCTCCCTGCTCTTTAATCCCGCTACATCATAAAAGCTCCCCACATATCTCTTGATTCTTATTGGCCGAAAAGCTGAAAAGCTCCCCGACTGCCTCTTAATTCTTAAAAGGCAAGAGCTTCCCTATTGCTTTTGACCAATTTCCTACCAAAAAGAATCTCTCTTTCATTCTGTTATCCTGATTGCTGACCGAAAACTTCATTCAAAATTCGAAGTATTGATATTTGTTTATTGCTTGAGAGTAACTTGAATCAAGTTACTTGATCACTGATATATCCTCTGGTATCTTGAACACCATGCCTGGACGTAACCTCCGTTTATTATCACTTGATGGAGGAGGAATTCGCGGATTATCTTCTCTTGAGGTTTTGCGACAACTTATGGTACGGATCAATCCAAAGTCACCGCCAAAGCCTTGCGAATATTTTGACATGATTGGAGGTACAAGCACCGGTGGGTATGTTACTTCCTCCCTGGCTTACGGAAAAGTGCAGCAACTGACGCTGTACGAACAGTCTTATCGCGATAATGCTAGGACGGCTCGAAATGAGTGTTGACGAATGTATTGAGGCTTATTGCAAACTCTCAAAAAGAGTGTTTCAACAAACCAGAAGTCTTCTCAAGTTTGGTGGTCGTATACAAGGCCGCTTTGATGCGAAAGAATTAGAATTGGCAATAAAGGAGGTTCTTCGCAACAGGGGTCTCGATGAAAATACTTTGTTAAAGAATGACTCGAAATCAAAATGTAAAGTGTAAGTAATTCCAAAGTTTCTATCTACCTACAATAAATTCTAAAACACCTGCCGCTAGATTCGTTTGTGCAACGAGCTTCCATACCAAGAGAATCGTACACTTCACAAGCTATCGATCACCCCGTGGATCCCCTCTTCTGGATGCACTGACGATATGGGAAGCGGGCCGAGCTACATCAGCAGCGACAACTTTTTTCGACCCAATCGAAATTGGCAATCCACCTACCAAATATCTCGATGGTGCTACGGCAGCAAATAACCCAGTGAAAGAAAGTTTGATGTTAGCTAGAGATTATTGGGAGTGTCCCATCAAAGAGAATCTAAAGTGCCTAGTGTCCATCGGGACCGGCAGGCCATCAATGAAATCCTTTGGTGACACACCGAAAGAAATTGCGGCCAGCCTTATTGCTCTGAGCACCGAAACAGAGCAGATAGCGGAGAACTTTTCTAGAGAATACGGGGATTTGGAAAAAGAGAAACGATATTTCAGATTTAATGTCGAAAGAGGTCTTGAGCATGTCGGCTTGGAGAAAACTAAACATATGGGAAAAATAATCGCTATCACAAGAGATTATATTCAAACGGAAAAGGTCAAGATATCGATTGATCGTTGTGCGAAGCAACTGAAGCCATCTGGAATCCGCCATATTATGAGGAGTTTGGTTTGCCTCCGCTCATGAATCAGCAACTTCGCTTTCCAACCATCAACAGAAAACATGGACAAGTGAATGGATCTTCAGGGCACACAAGAAAAATTTCCCATTTATGTGGTGGAAGACCAGGTATTTCAATTTCTGGTTTCGTGTCGTATATTTCTTAAGAGTGTGTAGGATAACCTAATGGAAGATCGACGCAGCGCTTCAAGGCGTGACGAAAATCATGTCCTTTTGGACAAGGGGACACCGGCGAGGTATTAACTTTGATTTACAGTTAGGCGATGATTTATAATTACCTTGGTCTCGGTTGATCATGGAAGGAATTTCGGAAATGTGTGGCTATCTATAAATGGTGAGGAAGCACCGAAGCAATGGCTCGACCCAACGGAGAAGGATCCGACGAAGGAAATAATGCATGTCTATTATGAAGACTTCTACAGGATGGATTTATAACATCTAGAAATTTGATATATGAATAAAATGAGTACTTCCAAGGCTCCTGGTAGAAGAGGATATATTACTTTTACATTCTGCAGCTTCGTAATTGAAGTTAGATTTCCTACGAATTCCACGAATTTAGATTTTTGCCGCCATGGCTTTTACTGTTGCGGTGGTCTAAGAGGTCCATTTTATGGACAATTTTGATGCCTGCTGTCGCTAGGTTCTGATTCGTATCCAGTATTCGTTATTTAACTTGAGGTTAGATGAGTTTTGGTGATTAGAATACCATTTTTTGCTAATTTATGCGAGGCTCCGGCATCCAGTTCCAAGTCAAAGTCTACGGACATATCAGTGTTATGATGTTACACAAATGCAAATTAACAGTCACCGTTCAAAGCCCAGATTTGACAAACTTTGTCCTTGGACAAATGAGGCGAAATAACGGAATGAAACCTGGAAGGAGTGGTCAGTATGGCTGAGTAAAAGAGCATCAAACAAGGCTGGAGAATGCAAACTAGGTATATACGGCAGGGTTATTAATATGGCCAGTTGCCATCACTAGCAGCTAAGACGGGAAGAATCCCTGGTGGTGAGTCGTTCATGGATTTCATCAAATGGCCTACCTGTCTTAACATCACTCATTTAGCCCCCAAGTTCGCACTCCCTTCTTGAGATTTCCTACCGGGGCTGTGCATTCGAGCTGGCGTGGCTTTTGTATCTATACTGCGCCCAAGCCTGTGGCAAATTTGGGGTTGCGTGGGCTTCTGTTACTCCGTGTATTATATCAGGTGGTGCTGATTAGTATTCTTGTTCTGACCGAGATTTAGCGGATGAGTCTTATGGTCGGTGAGACTCATAAGACTCAAAAGAACTCGCTACAGCGGAATTAGTTCAGTAAATTGGAACATACGTAGCTCATGAACAACAATGTATTACTTTTATGTATAGAAATTCATTATCAATTACTGGTGATATCTTAGAATTCACTAACTTAAACTCACTTGTAATATTGATAGCTACTTGAATAACAACGCCGCACGAAGGTCATAAACGTATTACTAAAGGGCGATCGGTGACTAGAATTTAGACCCCTATCACAAATTCATAGACTTTCCACCTCCACGCCCAATCGCTCCAAAACCTTCATTGTCCACACAGTATGCTCATGTGCCAGACCCAACACCTCCTTTTGGCCCCTCCAGGCCTTCTCCTGACACCCTATCGCCTTCTCCTCATTTCCAAGCAACTCCCACAATATCCCAACATCGTTCATCGTCCACAAAGTATCCGGGTTGACCTCACCCAACATCCTAACCCTCGCTTCATACACTAGTTCCATACCCTCCAATGCCTCCTTATACTTCCCTTGATTCTGCAGGATTCTTGCGATATCCCACCTCGTACGGATCGGATGTGGATGTTCCTCACCCATCAACGAAACCTGACCTTTGAGTGCTTGCCTATGCAATGTTAATGCTTCCTCGTACCGACCCTGGAAGCGGTAGTTCCGAGCTAACGTATTGATTGTCCATATCACCTGCAGATCATTTTCGGGTAAAGCTTGCCGCAGAATCGACAATGCGCGTAGGTGATAAGACTCTGCTTCATCGTAGCGGCAAAGATGACGACTCATGCGACCCAGTTCGTTGACTGTGATTGCGATATCTGGATGATTTGAGGGGAGGTATTTTTCTTGGATGGAAAGGGCCTGCAGTTGTGTTTGCACAGCAAGGTCGGTGAGATGTTTTTGATTGTACATTATTCCGAGGCTATTGAGGAGCCATGTTATTCGAGTGGATTCCATGCCTAGAGTCTGCTGCGCCTTTGTAATGGCATTAGAAAAGAGCTCAATTGCTTGATCTACTTTTCCTGCCATCGTGTACGCTCGTGCGAGGTCTCGGACCGTAAGATCTCGCTCGAATCCGGAGATGGTTGTTCCTTGGATGGAGGACAATGGTATTTGATCTAGATCTATGAGTGCTCTTTGTATATCAGCTAAGTCTTCTGCTTCGAAAGCGGCTTTTGATGCGCCATGGTGCTTCCAGTCGTGAACTTGTTTTTGATATTTGGCAATTCGTTGCAGAGGATATGACTGTTTGTTCATAGTAAAAAATCTCAGAATCCATGTTGACCGTGATAATGGCGATGATACAAACTCTTCGTATATCTTGCATAGACTCGAGTCGAACGTCGCTGAAGACAAATGATAGCACCAATTTTCGGTAGCATATTTGACAAGTGGGTATAGAATCGGATCCACTTCCATACTATGTACCACCGCGGGCATCTTCAAAGCAGCGAGGGTAACGACTGCGATGTTATGATGTGCAGAAGACTCGGTAAATAAAAACTGTGTGGCCGTGGCTGACATGGAAGCGAAATGGTTTGTTTTCAACAGAAATTCGCGGACAGAAAGATGGGTCATGTGAAATGTATCTTTCCCAGGGCGATATTCAATCAGTGGAGCGCAAAGGTCCAGAACGGCATCTTTGAATGGGCGTTGGTCTTCCACGAATTCTTCCCGTGCATCGTCCCATGATAAAGCACACTGCAGCTCTTTCCAGGATAAGGGTCTTGTAGTAGAGCAAACCCAAAGTAATATTTTCCTGCCTAGATCTCTTCTTCGGATGCTCTGGGAACCCAAACGCTCCAGAATTTGTCCATAGACGCCATTTAGGCCTTCGGGAATACTACTCACAGCGTCAGTCATACTCTGTGAATCGACGGCTTCATTGAGACTTTGAATTCCAAGGGCAGCGTAGAGAAACATTCCATCAGCAGTTTGTGAAAGCTTGGAAAATGCTCTCTCTTGAGCTATTGTTCCTTTCCCGGGTAAACAGTCCAGCGATTTGCTCAGAAAATGTTCTATATCAGGTTGTACCAGAGAAGTTGCCAGCTCAATTGAGTATGGCGCTTGAAGTTCTTTTGAAATTGTAAGAATATTCCGGGAGAATAATGCAAGCCGAGAAGTAGAACGAAGTTTCATCACGTCAGAAAAGGTCCGAGCTATCTCGGAAGGATCATTACATTCATCAATTCCATCAATGATAACGTAGGAAGCCGGTAGTAGTTCCAAAACCTCTTTCAGTAGAGAAGTTATATCGTCCGCAGACGATATTTGCCGTCTACCATATTTTTTCGCCCGCCCATATGCTTCGAGAAGCTCTGTAGAGAGATGGTTCGTTTGCATAATAAGCTGTGCAAGAATTGAGCCCATGATGTTGAGCATCGACCGTTTCTGCGCATCTCCAGAATCACAATAGAAGTAGGCCACTGGGTATTTATCGCCGGAATTACGTAAATGTTCGATCGTAATTGCGCTAAGTATTGTTTTCCCGGAACCGGGACGTCCATGGACCCAAAGGATAGATGTATCATTAGATGGCTCAGAAATACATTTCCATTGCTTGAAAGATATGTGTTCTTGTATCCAAACACCAGTTCCAGAAGCTCGCCTCTTCAAAGCATGGTGATAGTCCTCTGATGGATCCACCTGAGTTAGCCAACGTAGAACCTCCTCCTTCGTCTCTGGTATCGTTAGCTTTCAGATTTATCGCGACTTTAACTCGTCTTAAGGGAGAAGTTTTTAACGTACCATTAAGGTTCTTGATGTCCGCTCTCCAAACCAATCCTGCATTATCTTCCGCAACAGCTCCAACCATCTCCCTTATCTGTTTCGTCTCATTGCCCATTCTCTTTCGATGTGCCAAAGTGACTTCCTCGCTGAAAACCCTCGTATACCTTTCTATATGATCCAGGTTTTCTTTGAATTCTGTTTCAAATGACTTCCTAACATTTTTGATGAACATCTTCCATGCTAAAGATTGGTTACTACTAAAGTCCCATATTGGAAAGGTGCATTGAATAAATCAAGGAATAAGGGGGACAAGCAAAAAAGGCTTACAGTTCGCAGAAACTACTTTCCTAATTTTCTCCAAGAACAAATAAACTTCGTGATATAAATCACTCAATGCTGTCCTAACTCTAACCTCCATCTCAAACATCTTTTCATATTGTGCTGAAATTGATAGAACATCACCAAGCTTCACCATTGCATTATCGATGTAATAGAAATATGCAATCGAAGTCTGCGCAACCAACAAAATGCCTTTTAAACTCCCCCATACCAAACTTGCTGTACTCGTACCCTGAACCATCATATCCACTATTGGCGAAAACCTTGCAAGAAAATCAACTACGGGCTCAATTGTTCTCCCAACTTTGCGATATCGAGATGAACCATAATTGTGACGTTCCAGGGCGCGAACTTCCCTCCATACATCGTCAACGTTTATCGGGCCACCATCTCCTCCAACAATTCTGGAATTCCTTGATATTTCATTTGTACTAGAGCTTTCTAGTCTTAGGTCACCTGTGGTAACACTACGATTTGGAAGTGATGGCTCGGTTTTGATGTCTTCTAACTTCGTATATTGGCCAACCGCCGATGCGTACGTTGGGACTAGGTCGAGGTTGTTAAGTTCGGGATGTGCTACCCGAAATTTACCGGCTTTTATGACGGGAGCCGTTTGCCTTTTTCGAAAAAGCGACATTATTCAAGCAAATAATATTTTCTCCCGCAGCAGCCGAGGGAATATACTCCACACTCGATGAGATTTATTAATAATTCAATTTGTACTGAACGAGCCGTAATCTTAGATAAACCCAGAAGTGTAGAGATATATATTATTTCAAAAATGTTCACATCTCACGGAACACACGACGCTGCGCCCTGGTTTGCCAATGGAATTAAGTAGGCGAAGTTGCAAGACATCGCATTGGTGATAGCTAGTCAATCAGCTCCCACATGTAAGAAGCCTATCTTATACTTGACCAAAACAGGACACAGCCCCGAATCCAGAGCCTCATTTGTGTATCCTGCCGCCTAATGAAGGCTTTCTTTCTTTTTCGTTAACCTTGATTCTGCTATACAAGATATGATGTGAACACCCGGGTATCCTCGTGATATTTTCGACTTTAATGATTGATATTATTATTTTACTAGGTCGAATTGTTATTTTTGGTACTTACGATGACGGAAGTAAAGATATGCAGTGTACCAGCACAGAGGCAAGAATATACCACTGCAATTGAAGATATTTTGCATCGATTTCTGGGGGAACATGTGAGATGGAGGATTGTCACTTATGCTTGTCCTGTAAGTAGATTGAAGTTACTCACCTCGAATTAAATTGACCCGTGGTACAGGGAGGAACTCGGAATAGTGAAATAAGACTTTCTGTAGAGGAAACTATTAGTAAAGAAGAGCTTGAAGTAGGTCGGTTCATTTGGTGCGGGTCTGCATTAATTGCTGATAATTGAATTAGAAATTGCAGATACTGTGTCGATTTCGCTGCAATCAACTCACTCAATCACTAACCGATCACCCGTACTCACCACCTTCTCAACCTATCTCATCTCCACCAAAAGGGAATTACGCCCGCTCCAAGAACCATTTTGTTCTCCCTGGCTAATTTCAAGCAGTTCCCGCTCCCAAAACCCGCCCAGACACAATTCGCATCAAAAATATTCCCATATCTTACAGCAAGGAATTTGTAAAGCTTACAGTCCATCAAGCATTCCAAAGCAAGCCACTGATTCACAGCCTGGCACCCTACACCAAAGATTATCTCTGCGCAACTGCTACATTTCCCGAGTCACCGGATCTGGAGTATCCAGTGGAGCAGTTGCTCGTCCTAAAACAGGCGCATAAGCCGCGGCCTGGAAAAGCAGATTTTCAGTACGATACTGATTTCTTCGGGTTGACGCCACTTTGGGATGCGGTAATGGAAGGGCAGGATGCGATTGTTGAGTACATAGTAGTTCCCGTCATTCAAGCAATATGGCTAACAAAACGAAAAGTATTGTAGCCGTAGTAGGTCTCGGGACTCATGCATTTGGCACATTTCGATCGCCAACTCCTGGAAGTTATGAGATGTGGCTGAGGGATTTCTTGCCAAAGGATATACCGAATACGCGCATTCTCCTGTATGGGTATCCGTCGACGGTGGATGGAGGTCAATCTATCGAGAACGTGGGCGATATCGGCGGCACGTTCTTGAATCGTTTGACGCTTCTTCGGAAGAATACTTCGGTTAGTAGCGAGAGGGCTTAGCGCCTGAAGAACTGCTGCTGAATGATATTATATAGACTCGAGAAAGACCGATTATCTTCATTGGTCAAAGTCTTGGTGGATTGATCGTTCAAGAGGTACAATGTCTCCTTCTCCTTGTAAAGTATTCAAAAGCTAATTGAAGGAGGCCCTGCTCCGAGCTGAATCCAGTCAAGACTCTAATGAGTTAGAAATTTTCAATACTTGGCATGGACTCGTGGGCTTTGGGATCCCGATCGGTGGACTAAACAATCCATCGCTTATTGAGGCTGTGAAGGATCAACCAAACAAAGTCTTGATCAGCCAGCTTTGTGTCGACGAATACGGAACACCTTCTCCATATCTCAAGGAACTGAAGACTCGATTTGAGAAGGGCTGTGCACGAAAAGAAAAATCATCGTATGCTCCGGATATTTTGTATTTCTGGGAGCGACATTTCTCACAGCCTAGAACGGTACGTTGGAAGCTGATCGGATTTTGAATACCCATGACTGATGACTCGATAGCGTAATGGAATTGTGGGAGAAAAGGTTCGCATGGTTGAAGATACAGAAACTCCAGGCGCCAGAAACTTACCACTAAACTCTGACCATTCTGGAATGGTAAAATATAGCAGTAAATCCGATTTGTTGTATGAGGATGTATGGAATAACATAAATAATATGGTGGACAACATGATAGAGCAAAAAGATATGCTGGTTTCGCAGGCTAGTCCAACAGCCAAGGGACAGAGAGGAAAAGGTAAACAAGGTGTGAAAGGTCTAAAGGGTGGTCCGAAAAGGAAGGTTCGGGTAAAGCTTGCCGCAGANNGTCCGAAAAGGAAGGGTACATTTGTGTCAGGGGACGAGATGGAAAACCTGTCGTACTAAATGGTGTATGTTTCTATTAAGTCATGGTGTAAAATTGGACCATTTTATACTTCCAGGAATCATTTCAATATCGTAACAAGAGCTCAACCTAGCCTACGTTTCGGACCTTTTTAGCCGTCGCCGTTGTATGTACAAAGGCATTAGAAGAGAAAGAAAAAAAGTAAATGAATGTGTTTACGTACTGAAAAGGAGGAAACGGGAAA
>JWJA01000359.1:0-10517 GCA_000812885.1 Lanzia echinophila
GGAAGACAATGTGATGGATACGGCCACCGACAAGAAATAGCATTTCTTATGGTAGTGGTGCTGAGGTCAAAGATCCATCCGCGTCTCCTACGAGATCACCAACGAGGTCGCCGACAAGAAATAGTATATCTTACGGCAGCGGTTCTAGAATGTCGTATCAGAGCAATTCGGGCATAGGTTCACCTATCCCCATGACCGATGCACAGAGATTGGATCCACCTGCTTCAGATTCATTGTCAGAAACTCGCGGACTAGCAATGTCACCTTCTCAAGGTCGAATATCTCCAGACAGATTTGAGCGACCTGTTTCACCAACAAAAGGAATGGGCGGATTCGTTCAAAGCGCCATGATGAAAAGATCGGAAAGTATGAACAAACGCTGGAGTACTCAATCGCCTGGTCGGAAAGATTCTATCAGCAATCGAAATTCCTACGATCCTAATATTGCCAACTTAAGCATGGACAATTTAACCCTTTCTACATCAAGACCGTCATCGAGACCTACATCAAGCCACAGCAATGTAACAATGACACAAGAGGCACAGCGTCCAGGCACAGCGAACTCTATGAGAAGCAATATAACTACCTCTACAGCGAATGAAGGATATGCACGGCCAACCTTAACTTCGACTAGATCGCAAGTGGATGGCAAAGAAGAGGACACCACAGGCCACAAACCATCTGAGGCTCAAGAAACTCCGCCAGTCAGTCCGTCTAAGACCATGGATTCGAGGAGATGGAGTCCAACCAAAGCCAGTTGGCTCGAAAGCGCTCTAAATAAGCCCGAGTCTCCCAAACCAAAAGCAACCCCTCCACCTCAACAACCTTCGTGGATGTCAGAAATCAGCAAAGCCAGACAAAAAGGAAGTGTCGACTTGGGCCGCACTCAGACGGTGAAGCATGAAGTCAATATTGGTGGACTTATGAGATCTCCTCCACCGGGGCCACTCACAAAAACCACAAGCATTCCAGGATTGGCTGGTGGCTTTACTCCAAGCGTTACACCTAAGCGTAACATTGAGAGCATGATCAATCAAGACAGCAAAAGCAGCACTGAATCGCCATTGGCAGTATCTAATGCAACTTCGAGAGCCAATATAAACTCACCAGCAGGCATCACTAAAGTCAAGCCTGAGGCTCCTCCAAACAACGATTTCCGCTCTGTGCTGAAATCACGTCAGCCGCCAGCCGACGAAAAGAGCAAGGATGAACCAGAATTTAAAAACGTCTTTGGGCAACTTCGAAGGACCAAAACCCAAAATTACGTTGCGCCTGATCTTCTCAAAGACAACATCACACGTGGCAAGGCAGGCCTCAATATGACGGGTGGCCCTAAAAAGACAGAACGCAAAGATGAATTCAGAGAGTCTATTTTAAAGAAAAAGGATGATTTCAAGAAGGCCCAAGAGGAAGGTAAAGGCGTTAGTCGATCTTCCAGCAACGCAAGCCAGGAGACTTCTTTACCTGAAGCATTAGCCAGAAGAAAGTCATTGGTAAGAAATGGCTCTATTTCTGGAATAAGCCAGGAGGCTCCCCTACCCGAAGCATTGGCTAGAAGGAAGTCTTTGGTAAGAAATGGCTCTATATCAGGAATAGTCTCGCCACCTTTAGGCCTAAAGTCACCGCAACGTGTTCCCTTGGAAGGTCCGATCTCAACTCTTTCAAAAGAATCCATTGCGCCAGGTCGTTTACAAGCTAAAGAAGCCATTGGTGGTAAGCTTGCAGGACGTTTGAACCCTGCTCTTGCAGATCTATTAGCCAGGGGACCGCCATCACTTGCCAGTGATACCTCGCGATCGTCCAGCACCTCTCTTTCACAACGAACGATCAGTATGAGCACTTCGACAACTAATCCAGAGTCAACAGACATAGGAACGACGCAACTCACTCATATGACAAAAGGTCGTGCTCGTGGACCAAAACGAAAGGCGCCGTCTACGGTTTCGGGAACGCCGCAAACACGCGAAACAACTAATGTAGAGTTGGAAGCAAAATCTCAGACCTTATCCCCGGTGAAGTCATTTGCTGAGATAAAGCCATCTTCGCCTGCGATGCCAAGCCCGAAAAGATCTCCAGCTTTAGAAACAACCATAGACAAACCACAGGAAAATATACCAACCTCCCAGCCTTCGTCCCCTCGCAAACTAGATATGAGGAGAAGATCGTTGTTTTTGCAGGAAGCTTCGAAGGACAATACTACACCACAGTTGGAAGCCCCAAAACCACTTTCCCCCATCAAACATGCTAATTTTCCCGAGGCTTCGGTGAAACCACAGCCCATCGAGGCGGACGCGACAACTGCAATGGGCCTGAACGCAGAACCTTTAGCACCTGTAGTATCCCCGATCGTTCTCCGGGAACAGATAATCGCAGAACCAGAATCGCCAGAGACAGCCAAACTTCGTCCCGCGCCTCTGTCGCCGAGGAAAGCAAATTCTATAAAATCTCCGTCACTAGGATCCTCTCGATCGTCACCTTTCGATAAACCACTCCCTTTCAGTCCTTCGGACAAGCCTCTGCCATTCAGTCCAAAATCAAGTCCAGGGTCTGAATTTCCGAGTGACCTGAAACATTCGCCATCCGTCAAAAACACGGCTGCATTATGGGGCCAGGCATCCGCGGAAAATTCTCCTCGAGTTCGATCTCCTATTAAATTACCGACATACGAAGATCAAAAGGCTGCAGTGGCCGGGGCAGGTTTGCAACCATCAAGTCCGTTGAGAAAAAACAAGGCTATTGATCTCAGAGTCCACGCGGACTCTAAACCGTCTTTGCAGCATTCGTCCTCGCGACCATTGCCAGTACCACCAGTGAGCGCGGGCCTTCGTTCTCCTAGTTTAATCCATTCTCCGGTACCCCAAGCATCAGAAGCCTCGCAGTTACTCGCAGATTTCTTCGGTGATGATGCTAAGACACCACCAAACTTTACAACCGATACAGCAGCAATTTTAATGATGAAAGCCGAGCCGCCTTCTGATATCCGAACAATCGGGGCGAGCTTGTTCCAGGTTTCCAGCGATGGGAAGAAGCAGGCTGTGGCTACCCATTATGAGCGTGTACTTTTTGAACGCGAGATGTACTTATGTCCACACATGTTCACCGATGCAGCTGGGAAGAAATTTACCGAAGTCTATTTTTGGGCAGGGAGTGAAGTGCCCGCATCGACAATCAAGAACGCGGAGGTTTATGCTCAAAAGGAAGCCAGGAGTTCAGGTGGTACGCTCGTGAAGTTAAGACAAGGCACGGAGACTCCGGAGTTCTATCAAGCTCTGGGAGGTATCATCATCATTAGGAGGGGATCTTCTAATAAATTCGACTCCCTTGCCCCGCACATTCTTTGCGCAAGGCAACAATTTGGTATGATTGTGTTTGATGAAGTCGAATACTCACCGACAACATTGTGCTCGGGCTTTCCTTATCTGATCTCCACATCTTCGGGAAAGACATGCCTCTGGAAGGGACGAGGTAGCACTGCAGAAGAATTAGGTTGCGCTAGATTGCTTGGTATGGAAATTTCCATGACGGGCGATATTGAAGAAGTTGAGGACGGGCATGAAACAGCCTCATTCCTTAGCATTTTCGGAAACAGCTCAGAAATACCAAAATCCGCAGATCACTGGAGACTCAAGCCAAACTACAGCAAATACAGCGCCCGCCTGTTCTGTGCTGCCCCTACCGGTAGACAACAGGTTCGTAATTATTCTTCCCTTGCGACTCGAAAATAATAACTGACCAACCTTTGCAGATAATCGAAATATCCCCCTTTACTCAAACCGACCTCTCCTCTAATAGAATTTACATTCTCGATGCTTTCTTCGAAATATACATCATCATTGGTGCAAAAGCTCAAGCTCAATACGGAGCCTTCCACAACGCATTATTGTTTGTACAGGAGTATGGTATCCTAGCTGCGGGTATGGAGGACAGACCTTTCGTACCAGTTTCTACAGTCGTTATTGAGGGCATTCCAAAGGATCTCAAGAGCGTTTTTAGGAAGTGGACCGATGGTCTGGCACCAACTATCATTAAGCCACCGTCGAGTGCTTTAAGGAGGGGTAGGAGCTTAAGGGTGGTGCCTTTAACTGCAGCGCTAGAGGCTACGAGGGGCTAAATATGTGTTTGTATGGTCCAAATGGCTATGCGAAAAGGAATGGCAACGATATCTGATATTAGCTGCGTGCATGTAGTGCGGTGGGTTGGGGCAATGAAGAATTACATGCTTTATGTAACTATAGGCATACTGGAGTATAATATGGCGGTGGGCGGAGGCGTCCTTTTCTTTGAAGCATGTGCATAAGCTTGTAACATTAAAGAATATGATGTTGAGTATTTCTAATGATGGCCTTAAAGCTATGCATGGATGAGTGAAGTCACGAAAATGTCAACCTCTACTATCTGAACCCGAGCATATCTCTACTGAATCTCCATCCAGGAAAATTGTACCAAGTGCATAATTGTGCTACAGAAGACGATCCCGGAGAGCTGGCGAAATTAGTGGATTTGCTCAAAAACATTATTGCAGTATAAACCTTATAGCAAGGGCTGCAACTCGAGATGAAAACAATGCGCAGAACCTGATAACTATGAATAGCTATTGTAGTCTTACATAGATTTTGGATTGTGGGACAGGTGGAGAGATTGCTGCGAGATATCAGCGATGATTGGTTGTAAGATGGGGGAGAATGATAGCTTGGGACTTGTAGCTTGAAGATTGTGTGTTTCTTGCGGAGGGGATCTGCAGGTGAGGGGCGGGTGCGTACGAATGTGGGATCGATGTTAGATGCACGGTGATGGAAGTGTTTAGGCCTTCTTAAAAGATTGTGGTGGTGAAAATGGACTGAGAGGTAGATGCATATTGCTAGTTTGAGGGAGGGGGAAGGGGGTTCGTACACTACTTTTACGGGTTTTCTTTTCTGTTTACTGGTACTTTCTTCTACATCCATTGCAATAAGTTATTGGTAGTAGACCTTCTAAAGCGGACGAAGGATCGGCAGAGGCGGGCATTATTTTCAAAGGTCGCGGTAGTCATGTGTATCTGCGGATTCTTCAAACCCATTTGCATTCACTGCTAGGTATGACGAAAGCCTCATATTATGTGGATGATGAGTGTAATCCATATTGAACCATCAAGCTAAGACTGAATACACTCATTACATTGTCGTTACCGCCCTATAGTCATTACTTCCCCATTGAATTGCTGCCGCCATTCCCAATTCACTACACATATGAGAGGATCGTACGAAAGAGCCGTATTCAGGCAGTACCGCTATAAAGACCTCAATATCCTCAAACTATGGAACCAACCACCCAATTTACAGTCAAATCGCTGTACAACTGTACGATACTATCGTACGGAAACGCAACCGTGGAGTATAAAGCACCTTCCTCTCAATCTTTTGCTTTCTTTCTTTTCCTCTACAAAACAACTTGCATTTTCATAAACCTTTTGCTTCCAATTTTCCACTTCAATTTTCCCATTTGCAAAAGGATCTCCAGCAACATGTCGAAGGATCTGGCCACCAGCGTCAAGGCATTCGTAAAGCGCGTCTGCAGTAAATTATCAAATACCTCCTCGGCTAAGAAGTTCCCTCTTGTAAGTTCATGGCATATCCCATCGTCGGAAGCTCTATGCGGGATTCGATTACATACTAATGGGAATTTTAACACAAGAAAGAGGAATCCTCTGATGCACAAGTCGAACCCTCTTGCACAAATACCGAATCATCGCATACAGAAACCGAACACCCTCAACCACAAATAAAAGCCTCTCACACAGAGACAGAGTCTCCTGTCACATCGGTTGCGTGCAGTGATGATAGAACCAAGCCGATCGGTGTTGCACAACCAAAGCTCAAGAGATCAGGAGCGCTCAAGAGATCTCCTGCGATGTGGGATCTTACAATGCACTCGAAGAAAGTCAATTCCGCCCTGGCCACACGAACTACACCCGACGTTTTGCATCCTTCGACCGAATTGAAATCCTTTGTCTCGGAATCACAGTCCTCGGTATGTGATCCTCTTGTCGAGTTCACTTTGTTCTCCAAACTTCCATTGGAGATTCGTCTCGATATTTGGGATATAGTAGCGAAACTACCTCGTACCGTAGAGTTCACTTACAACCATCTGGAGAGAAAACTCGTATCTCTTACTCCAGCTCCAGCGGTGCTTTCAGTAAACAGAGAATCGCGAAACGAGACATTGAAGACGTTTATGTGCATTCGGAATCAGGCTGGTGCTACGCCAATCTATATCAATCCAGAGATTGACATTTGCTATTTCAGATATACAAGGGGGTTCGAGAATAGCAATCCGACGGGCATGAGTGACTTGCTCAATGGAATGTTCTCGTGCAACACAGATAACGATTCAGACAGCTGCGCACTGCCTCGCTCCCCTATTAGACACATTGCCATCGATGTCGAAATGATCATCGGCATGAGTCGAATTGAGAAGGTTTTCGGATATCACAGTGCCTTTCAAACACGAGAATCAATGCATTTTCCGAGTCTCAAGACTCTTAGCGTTGTTTTGCATCAAGAATGTGTTAACTATCCACATGACCATATGGCGCATCACGGAGGATACGAGTTAATTCGGCATAGCGAAGCTCATCTCTTGTCGTATTTACGGCACATTGAAGAAAAGCAACACATTCGAGATAGATTTAAAACTGCAAGCAAGTGTTTGGCCGAAAGACTAAACGGCCGCGCTCCACGAATCTACACTTACAATAACAGTCACTTTTCTGCAGTCCCATCAAGCTTGAATAATTACCTAAACACAGTATTCGAGTGTCGTGCCAACCTACTTAAATTTCAGGTAGTAGTCAGGGGATGGAAGTCACCGGAACTTCGATATGTTACTTTCAAACGATAGAGATACCTAATACAAATCAGGGATTAGAGATGAGGATGTTGTGATTGGCGTCAAATACAACAATTGGATTAGGGTCGAAGGATGGGATGGATAGACTGATGTGGAGAAAGACAACTTGAGGTACGGCAATTGAATAGGAAATTTGAGAAATCGAAACCTGCGGATACAGGTTTGGCAGGCAACTCGCTGGTGGCTTTGGTTTGTGGTGGATTTCTGAGGTCCATAGTCCTATAATGAAGTTATTTTTTGATGCATGATCTTCAATCCTTCAATTCTTTTAGGAATAAACTTATGGTGCAGGTGCAGCCTTCGCATGTATCATATCCGCTCCTTGCTAAGATGGTTGTACTGAATGGATGGAAAGTGTGCACGACAACGTAGATCGCAGGAAATACCATAGCATGAGTATCGAAAGTGCGAGTGTAGGCATAGCTTCTATGTATAGGTGATTATATCATAATATCCACCTTGTGAATATGGTGAGGACGGGGGTTGTCAATCTATGCACAGGTAGTAACGATTGGACACATTTTCTTCATCTTTTTGGTGCATTCCCAAGCATAGGGTTTCCAATACAAAGAATATGGATTGCCAAGTTGAATCACCAAGGATATTTACGTAGTTTTACATAATTGACTGTATGGTGGTGATATATTTGCGTGCGAAGGATCATGATGATGGGATATTTCTGACAACATTAAAACTAGTGAACCATTCATTAAAAGACGCTAGTATTTTATCTAAGAAGGCATAAATATAATATTATTAAATTAAATTAAATACCTAGGTATTTAAAAGAATTTTAGTTAGAAACTCTACATACAATGCTTGAAAGACATATCGCAAAACTGGAGAGCGGGATTGGCGGAGCGGCTATTTTAATGGAGAATACTGCCTAGGTAATTTTGTGCAGGGTCGAGAAAACAGCCTAATAAGCAGCCAAATAATGGCGTTTGACCGCAGCAGCTAGGCTTAGGTCAGATATTACTGCAACTAAACATTTAATCTTAACTTTTGGGAATAGGAATGCAGCGCTTATGGACCAGTGGATGCTAACCGCTAACCATGATATATATTTCGATGTTGACCCCGTAATACTCCAGCAAGTCTCGTTTGTTTGAGGTATCGTAGATATTCGACAGCATTGGTGCACCAGGTGTTAAAAATAGATAAATACGTCATATTCAACAATTGAACGACCCGCCCGATTGTATCAAGGATACTTTGAAATACAATGACAGCCACAAGCCCAAACAAAGCAAAACAACCGCGACGGAGAGAATGTGGAAGAAAAGTCAAGACAGGCTGTCGAACTTGCAAGTACGCCGTCCTGTGTCTGGCTAAATGCGATAACCCGGCTGAATCTGGGTTGTTAGGGTACGACGAGTGAAATGCGATGAAAGTAGACCGTCTTGCCAAAAGTGCGTTTCGACCGGAAGACAATGTGATGGATACGCCGCAGACCTCGCCAAACTGAGCCCAGAGGGGAGGGGGCAAGCTATAATCAAGCAACCCTTTACACACCTCCCAGGGACAATAGAAGAGCGGCGAGCATTCCAATACTTCGTCTCGAATACTGCAGCTGAGCTGAGCGGATATTTCGACGCGTCTTTCTGGGAGCATTTCATATTACAAGCAAGCATTGCGGAACCTTCTTTGCGGCATGCAGTTATCGGCCTCGGGGCACTACACGAAGACTTTTCGAATCGGCGATATGATATGGCGACAAAATGTGAAGTTGCTAAGACCGGAGATGGGTTTGCAGCACATCAATATACAAAGGCAATTGGGCACTTACGGCGTTCACTTAGTGCTGGCAAAGAAAAGCCTCTCACAGCTCTGATGTCCTGCATTCTTTTCGCCTGTTTCGACTCCTTACGAGGCCATTTCTCGAGCGCAGTGTTACATCTACAGAGCGGCATAAATATTCTACGTAATTCAATATCGCAAGGTTCGCTCAGAGGAGATGAAGACGTGATTGTAAATACCATCGCACCATTCTTCATGAGACTCTCCATACAAGCAATCTTATTTATTGATACAAGACCTGCCTCTGCCCGTCAGGCCTTCTCACAACTGGCGACGGGTATCAACCCACAGGAAAACACTTTACCCATGGAGTTTAGTGATTTAGAAGCAGCTCGCATGAGCTTGAACCGGGCAGCTGATGGATTGTTCCGATTCAACTATACTGTTGATAGCGAGCTCCCTGGGGTTCTCCAGACAGCTGAGGCTAAGGATATGTACTTCCAATTCCGATCTGAATTAGACGCTTGGATTGTCGCATTCGAAAATCTTACAAGAAGGAAGGGCGCCACTTTTGATGGTAGACAACTACGCGGTGCTGCACTTTGCAAGCTCCATTACATAATTGTCGATATTATGGCGAAAATAAACCTACCTGATCCAACCGATTTGCGATCTTTTAGGGTTTCCGTAAACGATCCATACAAATTCCAGCGATATGATAATGGGTTTCAAGCAGTGGTCGATCTTGCGAGATCTCTCATTAATGCTGCTGAGCAAGATGCCAAGGCCGGAAAGCCTTCGTTAACCTTCTCAACAGATCTTGGGCTCATTGCACCTCTTTATTTTGTTTGTGTAAAATCCACTGTTAAGGCCACTCGTCAACAGGCTTTGGAATTACTACACCGATGTCCCAGAAAAGAAGGCATGTGGGATAGTCCATCAACCATCAAACTTGCTGAACAATTCTGGGAGCTGGAACGTCAACAAGCGGCTGTACTAGGGCAAGAAGATCAAAAGGTACAGATGTCTCACGTCGTCGATTTGGTACTCAATGAAGATGATATGCGGTGGGAGTGGAAGATCAAGGATTTGTTGAATGGCAGCTCGGAGATTCAAGAGCCTAGCTTGGATAGTCTAGGATTTTACGCAGTGGAGGATTGGGAACTTTTTGAGCAGAAATAACTCGGAGATCCAAGAGCTCAGCTTAGTTGGCTGGTGGGAATGACTTCTATCTCAGGGCTCGTTGGACTAAAGCCCTGACAATGTGTCATGAATCCATATTGTCATTCTAAAAATGTGGATAGTTGAGGGTATAGATGGGACAGGGCAGTGTGGAGTTAATGTTTGAAGATTTTGGGTGGTAGATACGAGTGTGTCTGGTCTTTTTTTAATGTTATATATCCAGGTGTGCAATTATAGCAAGCTTTAAGCATTGTATTAAGAGTCATTCGCAGATAGTCGTGTTTTGTAAAACATTGAGATTTTCAAGCTAGGCTTTCGTCCAATATATCAACTTTTGCCAGATAGAACCAACTGTTTCTACTAAATTCTTTTGTATGGCAGTTGGAATCAGTAATACATAGAATTTACCTTCATGAATCTCAACTATGAGTCATCAGTTTTATGCAATAGACAGTGTTTGCTTGAAAAGAAAGGGAAAGAAAGTCACTGGATACTAAGAACCCCCTCTCTCTGGAACAGACCTGTGTGGGCCATTAAAGTATATTCACTATAGATATTAATATCAATTTGTATGACTGCAAATTTAAATGAACTTGGTAAATGTGTTGAGTGAATGGAAGATAAGACTATCCTCTGAACAAATTTACCGTATGATATTTGCCACTGATATGGTTGCCCAGGAACAAACCGAAGGACCAAAACCCAAAATT
>JWJA01000361.1:0-11734 GCA_000812885.1 Lanzia echinophila
TATCAATTTAATTTATTATATACTCTTTGCAAGAATTGGGCGATGCGGGTTGAGTGATAACCGGCCTATTTCTTCTCCTATAAAGAGACCAGTCAGTACTCGTTGACCTAGCATCGACTCGTTCTCTCTTGAATACAGTATAACTGATCCTTGTGTTTACTGATACTCAGATCATGATATCCCATTTCCATCCAGTCTACTTTATTTGAGCTCCTGTTGAAGAATATTATTCTTTCCCCTCCTCAACCTTATCATACTCACTAAGCAGGTTACGTTCCCGAAGCACTTCTTCTCTTGTGTTCTGTTCTCTTATGGTACTTGAGCCAGTCTTCAGCTCTACGCTATTCGCTGTTCGCCCAACAGATTGCCGCGAGCCTTCTCTTCCCCCATCAAGTACAGCAATAGCATACATACGCTAATCGAATAAGCAAGCTCTTCAACCATCCAAAGTATGTCTCTGTAGTGCAAAATCCTCAATTCGGCTAGTGAGCCGATCTAATCATCCATCCCATCACTCCTCTATAGCTAGCGCCCATTTGCCATCTCACTACCGTATTCTGGTTGGGAGTCTCCAAGAGCTAGCTCTAACATTGTAAGTTGACGATCACCACGCCCGCAATACCGATATAATTCGCGGGAATTGATTCCCGCGAGTTATTTCGTGAGTCTGGTGGGTCCTATGGGTGACGGTCACGCTCCGTTTACAGTGGTAGTTTCGTTGCGTGTTTGCAGTATAGATAGTTGTAACCTTCTTTTGCTAAACTCCGTACTATAGATGCTGGTATTGTGGGTCTAGAATATGAATAGCTACGACTAGATATTATTCTGATTAACCGGAAGAGGTCGTATGGTGTTGTTTGAGGGGCTGGAGAGTTGGAGGTTGGAGGTTGATGTTGATTCTGGGTTTGAAGCGGGATTAGCTGGGAAATGAAGGTTTTGGTTCACTCTGGTATAGGAAAATCGAAAAGGATAATGGTCTGTGTATGTTGAATTTATCATGTGGTTCTAGTATGATATGTAAGTTAGATTCAATCTCAGTGTCAATACTCCCGCTTTAAAGGTCGGTGGGCTGGCGAACCTATTGTGAGATGTTGAGTTTACATTTTAGATTGAGAAATGCTCGGGAAATGCAGTGGCTATTGGTCTGGACCACTCTAACTTCAATACAATAGATACGTAGATCCTTCGTGACAGTGTTGCAGTGGGATTAGTACGACAATAGCCATCAAAGAGATTTGATCCGTCCTATGGTCACAGCACACCAGGACAGCACAGCACAATATTATGAGAGAGTTGCAATATAGCATTCATGGTATATGTCTAGGCTAATTGACCACCCTCCTCACGACAATGCTGCCATGGACTTTTTTTACTTCCTCATAGATGCCAACATCTACTCATCATCATCCTCAGCCTCATCTCCAACAACGTTGAAGAATCTGATTTCGTAGACACCCTTGGAGGTAGAAACAACACGTAACCAATCTCTCAATTGCATCTTCTTGAGGAACTTCTTGGTCCTATTATAAATATCGTTAGTTGTATGCCCCATTGGAAACGAAAATAGGTCAAAACATACAAGTACTTCATGTAACGGGAAGGTTGTCCGGCAGAGGTGGTGACAGTGATGGTGGTATCCTTCACTTCGATCTTGACTTTGTCGCCCAAGTTTCCGACTCTGTCATCAACCTTGATCTTCTCGTTGAGGAACTTTTCGAAAGCTGCGACGTCCAAGATCTTGTCATTGGCGGGTTGCTCGCACTTGATGATGTACTATTCCAACCCCATTAGTTCCTCCCTTCCATGTAGAGGAAGATTGATAATCCAAACGTACCTTCTTGGTCTCGCCCTTGGCCTTTGGTGACTTCTATTCGAGAAAAAAATAATTCTTAGCCTACTGTATCACGCCGTAATCTGCAAAGCAGACAGGCCAACAGCAAAGCGATTCATGTTATACGTACTTTGGCAGGCATTTTGAGAGATTTTAAGTCGCAAAGAGATGGATATCCTACGACGGTGAGATTGATCAAGTTGTTGAGATGGTTGACGTTGACGGGCTGATGTAAAATTGTAACAAAAATCGGTGTAGAATATTTTCTGTGTGGTTGCCAAGAGTTCTGGTCTCGCTAAGATAATAATCTAGTCTTTATTTGGTTAGCGCTAAAAAGTCTCAATTTCATAACTGAGGCACTCAAGCCGAAAGCAGACTGGCAAGTGCAAAAAATGCTATTCTATCCGTCCAATGTGACAAATATTTGTGTTTCTTTTGCAGTTCTATTTTGCAGTTCTACAACGAAGTCGGAGCAAGTTACTGTAACACAGATCCCTTTGTTTGGTCGACATCTAATTTATTTGTTTTATGAAGATATCACAAATCTTGAAGATCGAATGTTGAATTTATAAGTATGCACATGTTCAGAATCATCTATATCAAGCAGAGAATATTGAGAAGATTGGATTTCATTATATTATCATTCCTCTGTACAAAAGTGCCCATTGAAAACCCGTTATACCGCAGTCCGTAGACATGCTAGCAGAAGACCCAATAACCCCCTCCGTAAAATCCGATTTCATATCAAAAGCTGAGCAAGGAAACCAAAAACAAAAGAAAAAGAGTAATCAAGAATCACCCCAAAGATCCATGTTCGATTGTTATCCGCCAATATTCAACTTCGCCAAGATAAAACTGCAAGCCGAGAATTCCGTGTGTGGGTCGAGCAAGGGAATTCCAAGGTTTATTATGAGGAGTCTGGGCGTGAACAGTATCATGATGTCTGACTATTTCGAAGTGAAAATTTGGAGGAGCGGGAAGGATATCGTTCGAGAAAAGATGTTTGATTGGAATAGTAGTGATGTTTGTTCGTTTAGAGAAGTCGTGAAGGTTCGTTGGTACGGTTGGAGTATGCCTTAATACTTCAGAATGATGTACAGGGCATGAATGATTCCGGGAATGTATCTGAACAAATAATTAGTTTTGAGTTCAATACATTAACAGGTAGCGCAATCAAAGCGATTGAAACTGTTGAAGTGTTACATACCCAAGAATAGTCAACAAGATGTTGATCAATAGATCTGCTCCGCAACCTCTCTCAAGGAATACACCAAGAGGTGGTAGAATAACAGCAAGAATGATCTTGCAAATATCGCTATTGAAAGGTTAGGTCACTGTCATTAAGGACAAAATAGCTTCATATCTTACCTGGCGGTGAAAGGCATGATGTCGGATTGTTGTTTGGAAGTATAGACTTAATTGATTGATGATATCTTTCTTGAAAAAGAAAATAGAACGAATAAGTTAAGTTCTTTGTATTGTGGTAATGGTAATGGATGGAAGATTGGAATGTATGTTTTTCAAGAAGAAAAAAACTTAACAAATGGTAGGAGAGCGGGCCCTTTAAGTATGAAATGAAAGCAAAAAAGCATCGGGCATTAAGTTAATGGTACGATTTCATAAACGTCACCAACCTATTTAAGAATTATTATTAACTTCTTGGATATTTTGCCTGCAAAACAAGTTGGCAAATACTTAAAGTAGTTTAGTTGCGGTAATTATTATTATAAAAAGTTATCAACTTAGAATCTAGATTTTAATAATAAATTTCTTGATACGTCATTATTCCTCAGTACCGTTGCAGGTGGGTCTACTTAGCTAAAGGTACTACTACGTAGACCTGACCAGGTATATTTTCACACTTTTCTATGGGATGATTCTGTACCCAACAACTTTACCTTTTATTGGGAAATCTGAAGCAATTCATTTCAATTCTGAATCAAAAGGGATCAACAGAAAATGAGGATTATCGTCTAAGTACCAGGTAGTAAGTATTTTCCTTGCAAATAAAATCAAGTTTTTACGACTCTTCAATTGATATCTTTGA
The DNA here is from genome assembly GCA_000812885.1 of Lanzia echinophila. Taxonomy (NCBI): domain Eukaryota; kingdom Fungi; phylum Ascomycota; class Leotiomycetes; order Helotiales; family Rutstroemiaceae; genus Lanzia; species Lanzia echinophila. The sequence goes on from JWJA01000361.1 coordinate 3,879, forward strand.
CTTTCAGCAAGCTCTTTGAAAGCTCCAGCCCGTGTTTCTCCCCACAATTAGTTTTGCATTGAGATCCGTGCATTGTGGCACAGCTTGTGGCGCAGACGTCACTGCCATACCTTTCTTTGCCTCTAGAACTCGAGCTTTCTCTACCTACCGTACTAAGTACATAATTTGTACTGCGAATTTCCCAGTATTTTATGGTCACGTAAGATGGAAAACTTCTTCTAGCCCATTTTCAAATTTTCATCTTGTGATTCCTCATCATCCGAATTCCGATCATAGCCGCTGGGAAAAATGACGAGGTTGGTTGAAGGGCAAGAGAAGGTTTCTTGGCAAATAAGGCTTGTCCAGTACTTTATTTCCCCAACATGCTTGATTATTGAATGATTTGTGGTGATTTACAATTCGAACTTCCCGAAACTTCCTTTTATCTGTAACAATGGTGGCATGGATAAACAAGAAGTCTTTAGATGGGTCATTCCATAGGGTTGCGTTTAGAGGAAGTATCTTATTGGCAACGCTCGGAAATTATGAAGGTACATGCATTAGCAAATTGCCGAATGATTTCCAGTTCCAGTTGAGCCACTATGCAAAGGAGGTTGGCATGCGTTGTCGACTTAGTGGCGGTGTGATGGAGAACTGAATAAATTTGTACTATTATTCCCCATGTAATCGCAGTACAGAAATTGTGCGGTGAAGAGGGTGACTCCTGTCTACTAACAAAGCAATTTGGGATTGTCAACCGAGTGCCGAAAAGGAGGGGTTAGGAGGAGATATCTAGCCTTCTAGGTATACAATGATAGGTAGTTAGTTGCTAGTAGGTACTCAGTGGTGAGACGGGAACTTCTTAGCTCACATACCCAGGGTAATGGTAACGCCATTGTAATCTCTTCAACCTTAATTCAACAGCTCTGGTTCGTAAAATAATACGCGGCCTCTAGATTGGAAGCAAAACTCTCATGGAACACTTCATCATCTAAAGACTTTTGAGGTACATGCGTAGTTCTACCCCTAGCATGGCCAGCCACGCCAGCCCAACTCACGATCATCGTGTACCTCACATTCCAGGCCACTAAAGGAAAAGTAACCCCGCGCCCGCCATTCCACAAATTTTTATGCCATTCATCCTGCGTTTCTCCATCACAACAACCACAGTACAATGCCACGAGATCCTTTAATTGGCCTAGTAGGCAAACCCTCTTCGGGAAAAAGCACAACACTCAACAGTTTGACAGACGCTACGTCAAAAGTTGGTTCGTAAAACATTCTTATCACCTGTCACAAATTTACCCCTCCATCTCAGTTTGTTTACTTACGATTCTCCGCAGGCAATTTCCCGTAAGCTCCCTTTTAAACACAGTTATTCCGGGCCATCCATTCTATCACTTACTCACCCTCACCTCAGTTTCACAACCATTGACCCCCAGCGCGCTATCGGTTACCTCCAGATCGACTGCGCCTGCGCACGATACTCACTCTCCGACCGCTGCAAACCCAATTATGGTTCCTGTATTGATGGCCGCCGCAGCGTTCCAATAGAACTCCTCGACGTAGCGGGTCTCGTACCTGGCGCACACGAAGGCAAAGGACTCGGCAATAAGTTCCTCGACGATTTGCGACACGCTGATGCATTAATCCACGTTGTTGACGTGAGCGGCACCACAGATGCAGAAGGCAAGGCCACGCGCGGCTACGATCCCAGCTATGACATCGTATGGCTACGCAGCGAGATCGTCGCCTGGATACGGGGCAACCTGATGGCGAAGTGGGGGAGCGTGAAGCGGCGACATATAGCCGTTAAGGCGACCGCCGTCGAAACACTGCAAGGGCAATTTTCTGGTTACGGGAGTACGAGCGCAGTGATAGCGCGGACATTGGATCGGATGGCGTTAAAGGAGCCATTAGAACATTGGAGCGATGAAACGATTGATGCGGTAGTGAATGCGTTCACAGACGAGAAGTTTCCAACGGTTATAGCGCTGAACAAGATTGATCATGCGGATGCGGATAAAAATATAGCGAAGATAGCGAAGATGCAGGACGCGAAGAGTATAGTACTGTGTAGTGCAATATCGGAGGTGTTTTTGAGGAAATTGGCGAAACAGGGTTTTGTTAAATATGTGGAAGGGAGTGAGTTTGTGGATACCAGGGAAGATCTGATTGAGCAGGGAGACCCCGACGGTGGGGGTTTGAAAGAGCTAGATGAAAAGTTGAAGGGGAGAATTGAGAATCTAAAGGATATGGTCTTGTATCGGTTCGGGAGTACGGGTGTGGTGCAAGTCCTAAGTAGGGCGGCGGAATTGTTAGGGTTGGTGCCGGTGTTTCCTGTAAGGAATATAGGGAGTCTGACAAGTGGTGGGAATGAGAAGGTATTCAGGGATTGTGTGTTGGTCAAAAAGGGGATGACGGTTGCGGAATGTGCGAGGAAAGTTATGGGCGATGCGCCCTTGGCTTATGTTGAAGGAGCAGGAGGTGTAAGAGTTTCCGAAGATGCACTTGTGTCAGTAGGGTCCAATGATGTAAGATTTTCGTCTCTATACATTTTCAAACTCAACAGCTAACGTCTCCAGATTTTGTCCTTCAAGGTCGGCAGAGGATAAATCATTATCCCTTGGATTGTTTATGTATCATGGTGGTGCAATGGAGTTCAGGGAGAAGGATAACAAGCATAGCAACTGGCGTTTATGAGATACGATTAAACATTAGCGATTGTATTTATAGATAATTCGACATTTCTTCTCGAAACCTGAGCTCCAACGATCAACCTCCAAGTTAAGGTTTATGCACAACACGATATAACCCCGGTTCAAGGCCCTCTGAACCATCTGTCTCTCATTCATCTCACGTCGAACCCCCAACCGAAACAACGTCGCCACCCATTTCAAAGGAACTCAATGTCCGGATTTCTGCATCTCAGTCAGAACTTCTCATTCATCTGAGCCTCCCCCTCCCCCAAACTGCCACCACATTCCGAAACCGGGAGTGAAAAACACGTCAAGGATAACTCACCCCACCTCTCTCATCCTCCATCCCAATAACGGGCCCAGGTGCCTCGGGAAACTCCTCCTCAGTCTTCTTCTTACTATCCCTATTATCCCTCTCACTAATTCCCGAGCTGCTACTCTCCTGCACCTTTGCTCTTTCTTCTCGACCTTTCCTCGACTGATCGTGTTGCACATTGTGTTTATCGGCATCCCTCGCCGCGTGGTCGTCTGCTGGGCGTCCTGTCCATTCTTTTGCTAGTGTGCGTGTGGTGATGAATGTTCGGTTATTGCGGTTTAGGGATAGCATTCTAGTGGCGGGGACGCGGGTGCGGGATTGGCGGAGGAGGGTGAACATTTTGATTGTTGGTGTTTGGTGGTGGTGGGGATTGGATTGGATGAGATGAGATGTGAAGTTGAGGTATTGAAGGATGTAAATATAATTCATGGAAAATACCATAAGAAATGAAGTAGATAGAAGCTTTCCCGCAGATTAGTGATTGTGCGGCCGCATTAAGGTGTGTGCATTTGATGTCATGTCGTCATCTTGATCTCTCCGATATCTCGATTGTGGGGTAAATAAAGATTGGTCTAGAACCCCATCAGTGCATAGAATAAGCAAAAGACCGAATGTGATATGAACTTTTCGATTAAATGATTTTAGCTCATGTCATAATTAGTCTTTTATTTCTTTATATGGTTTCTATGAATTGGTATCCCGTCCCGCGAATTCTCCCATCCATTACTACTATGTTCTCATACTTTCTATCAACTATATGCACTTGCATTTGCTGATACTGCAAATATATAATGCACATTCATAGCACCATAAGTTCCTGCTCAGTCAATATTCATTCATACCTTCCTTCATATGCGCTATGATACCTCCATGCACAGGCGATCAAAAGGTGGACACCCGGCTACTACCAAGGCCTCTAACCATATGAAAATAAACCAGTCGTTGTCGTAGCTCTCGCTTGGGTTGAGGGAGAGATCGGATGGTAGTGATGACATTGTGGGGTTTTGGTGTTGGTGATGACTCCAGGAGAAAAAGGGGGGTGTAGGAGGGGCTACTTTGTTTGGTTGTTGATTGTCGCTCTGGGAAGGGGAAGTAGCATGTCTCCACACCCGGGTAGGTTTGCAAGTCAATATGATATGATATGAAATGTAAATGTCCCGTATGTGTATATAGAGTAATAACAATCCGGGGGTAAAGTACGTAGATCCTTCCTCACATACCTCAACATTCGACTCCAATATTAAGTTATGGGGATAGATAGATAGTATAATCCAACAAACAAATACTTTCTTTCTTCAACAACCCACTCATAAAACATTCAATATCAATCAGATCAGCACACATCATTTTCAAACAAGCAATTATCCACCGTCGCCAAAGTCTGGATCGTATGACCCCACATTCGAGCGACTTCTCGAAATTTCCATGTATAAGAATATTGATGCGACGGCAACACAAGACCAATGAACGAAATATTCCATTGCGATATATGCGAATGCTCAAAATTGGCATGATGTTACTGTATTGTATAAACTTTACTTTACAATTGTGTTCTTATATATTCGCAGTAGAGTAAGCTGCGAAGTACAAAACATCCATCCGTGTACCCATCAGTAGCTGTGTAGCCAACCTCCTTGTGTATCCCACACCTACATCATCCATCCATCATCATCCGTCCAAGTGAAGCGGTAACTACGCCTACTGATATCTTCTTTTACATTGTTCATTTCTGTTTTTATGCCTGGGCTTTGCGTATTTGTATTCCCCGGAAGCAAGATCGTTATTTCTAGCTAAGCATGGGAGTACAGCATAAAACTCCCTTTTGCAAGTACAAGTTGGTTTATGGAGAAATTGAAAATCCTGGGAAACTTGTCATATACATTCACATTCTCCGGAATCAAAAATTCTTTTTGCAATCAATTCGTAGCTCTAATCGGTCATTTTATCTTAATGGGGAATTGACTGATCTACTTATTGTATAGTCTCGACAGACACTGAGGAGTTAAGAGATTCTAGAGCAAGAGGGAGGGAACGGGGGTTTGCAGAGCCGTCAAGTGATAGCAAATAGATAGATGGTATGTTTGATAATTACCAGCGAGAGTGAGTTCAACATGACTCCATAGTCATAATATGAATATTTCAATCTTTGGGTCTATCTCAAAGCAGTTGTATACTGAATCTCATTCTACTGTACCTTCTTCAAAAATCTGAGTTGTGAAGTACAATTCATCTCATGATGTATGCTTGGGATATAAAACTGTGTTCCATGGATGTGGATTGGATTGTTAAGTATGTATAGCTTAGACAACACTTTCTTTTTTAGAGCTCTCTCTCTCAATCAATAAAAATATTTCAAGAATTGAGCACTCGATATCCTAACCCTCTGATTCGGGAGATCTTGGGAACTCTTCAATATCTCTCTCAGAAGCTGTCAGAACGTGGAGGAGGAGGATTCTCCAGCTTAGGTTGAGGCTGCGTTGGTACAAGTTGTGATCATTTTGGACGCTCCTATTTCCACAACAATTTTCAGTTTAGTAGTTGTTTGGGGCTTATTTCCCCCTGAACTTTTTAATTGCTATACAAGTCCAAGGAGGTTTTTCTTTTCATCGAGCATTTTAGTCTACAAGTGATAGGTTTGAGGGTCACCATGGCTTATATGGGATACTCAATATACAGAAGTCCGACTTCTAAGAATGAATCCAATCATTGGTTGCATCCTGGACAATAAACCCTCTGAATCCCAAGTTCCATTTTGGAATTTCTCGTTTATCGAGTTGGTTTGGAAAATTAACATGCAATACCTGTAGAACATCGCCCGAAGGCCATGGTCTTTACGTTGAGAGATAAAAAGTTACATGGATTGCTCCCATGAAAAAAGGAATGATGGAAGAGAGTAAGTTCAATCTCAATGCCTTCCTCTTGGGCAGTGCAAACAAATAGTTGCAGAAAAGAAAATCCCACTGTACTTTAGCTGAGCTATACTCCATTGCTTACTAGTAAATAGAATGTGTGGACGGGCTAAATGCCACATGGAGTAACTGTTCCAAGTATTGCACGCACTTCAGGCGATCGATTCTGTGGTTGATGTAAAGATCATGATTGTAATCAAACATGTTAGACGTTTGCCAAAGTTCACAATACACTCAGTCTCTTAAATCAAATGGCTATTCCCAATGATACCAAGACAACCATTTTGTGAACCACTATTCACACACCAAGTTAGTATCATTATCAACACACCACATTTGCAACACCAAGAACCACCTTCTCCCCCACAATCCATATCGAAGTCAAAATTCACCTCGCCTCTCCTCTTCTCTCGACAGCAATCCAAACCGAAAAAATAACATAACATACCTGAACAGCCTGATCTTCCGCTCTATCAGCATACTCCATCTGCAACTTCTCAGGTTCCGTCCGAACCGCAAACCCATGTATAGCACCCGGCATAACAACCACTTCATTATCCGGGTTCTGTTCTAAGATAGATTTCATTTGCGTTACCTTTGCCGGGCCCAATGCAACTGGGTTTGTTAACGATGTATTTGAAGATTTGAGAATAAAAGGTTTATTTGGAGATTTGAGAAGATAAGGGGAATTTGGGACTCTTACCATCGTTATCCCCGACGGCTACGGATATCGGGATCCGCACTGCGGAGGCGTCGTCTGGTATGGAAACACGGGAGGGGTGAGCTGTGAATGCTACATCGATGAGATGTCTAGGCTTTGGGGATGATGAGCTGCGATGTATTAGTTTGTACGCTTACATATCAAAGAAAAGAGTATTAGAAAGAATTTATATCGATCAACCCAGAGAAAAACAACATCCCAATACAAAAGAATCCATAGAAAATCACGTACCAAACAATCCTATTCCCATCCCTCTCAGCACAAAGTCTAAAAACCCAACCTCCACCCCAACAAAACCCAGCAACCCCAATTCCCCCTTCCTCTTCTTCCTCTCTTAATCTCGTCATAAACTCGTATATCCTCGGTTCACACACACTATCCCTATTCCAAAACAAGAATGTCATGAATGCATACATAATCCGCAGCATATAAATGGGTTTGTAGAATAGAGTCGTGATCCATGGTTGCGGTCTTGTTACTATGGTCATGAGTGATAATGCGGCCCAGTTTCCCGATTTGCCTTCACTTGCGATTAGATAGTTTCGGCGTGGGGGGTTTGGGAATGAGGCGAATGGATAGGGAGAAGGGGGGATAGTGCAGGAAGGTTAGTATGTATGTTAAGTGATGAATTACCATTCATAAACTCAGGCAAATAAACCGTAAAACCGCCCTTCTCGGCGTAATGATCCGCCAAAACCCGATTGTTGGGAAACTCCCAACCGAAAGCGTCGGGGATGAAGACGATGATTCCTTTTTGGGGAGTGCCGTTTGGGGGAGAGGCAACATAGGTTTTGTAGCCGTGAAGAGTGGTTTCATAGCCGGTGGGCGTGTGTTGTGATTCTGTTCCAGAGAAACAGGAGGTGCAGGACATGTTGGGTGGGACTTTTTACGCGAGGCCCGAATATTGGGATGAGAAATGGATGGATGGATTGTTATGGTTGGTTGGGTATATTGTTGTGGTTGGCAGTGGCTAGATTTTCTGTGCGTTTGCCTTGAAAAGGATAAGGTTCGTGGTGGCAGGACTACCAAATGAAGAACTATCGTCTTATATCTTCAGTCGAGAGCATCTAATTGACTCTAGACATCTTTGATATTTGAAGACTATCCTTTAATATTTGTATATCAATATTCTTAGTTTCTCAAACTCTTTCATGCAATTAGGCAGTATCCTCTTATGTGTTTAGATGAGTATATGGAATAATTCGAACTACCCGTCCCGCGAATTCTCCCAT
>JWJA01000374.1:0-14595 GCA_000812885.1 Lanzia echinophila
AATTACTCGAATACCCGCTCGAATCCTACATCGATAAGTCCGAATCGAAGCTTGATAAGTTCGATTTGAGCTTGAAGGGTTTTAATTTTACTTCGAGCTCAAAAAGTTGATTCGAGCCCAGAAGGTAGGTAGGTAGAAAAGAGAGGCAGGGAGGAAAGGAGGAAAGGAGAGAGGGAGTGGGGGAGGGAAGGAAGGGAGAATTACTATTAAATTTAGTTTTTACTGCTTTATTGCGTATCCCAATCTATCTCTACCCCTCGCTTTTTTTCCCCCTCTCTCCCTCTCTCCTTCCCTACCTACCCACTTTCCGGGCTAGATTCAAACGTCAATTCGAACTTAATAATACTCAAGCTTCGATTCGGGCGGGTATTCGAGTAATTGTTAAGAAAACCGTGGGTAATCCAGTAATTAATTAAGGTATATTGGGTAATCCAGCAATTTAGCCTTGTTTTTATTCTTGTTCCTGTTCTTATTCTTGTATCTTGTAATTACTCTTGTAAGATATACTTTGATTTCACATCCTTTTTCTCACTATACTTACTCAAATAGGAAAGTAAGATCCAAGAATGGTAAAGCTAAGGGCCTACAGGGGTCTAAAATTCTCAATATACAACTTACAAGGTGATTATTGAAACTTCATGCGTGGGGAAAATACTGGGGTATTATTGTGGCGGGAGGGGAAAATAGGGTGGATTTGCTAGTGAGGAATTATATTTTGACTGGTAAAGCTCCTTGGAGCTTTCACTTCATTATTCCTCTGAGCAAATTGTTTTTTTATTTGTTGCCTGTTCCCTAGAATGGAATATGTTTGTTTAGATCTTTTTCCTATTCTAAATGGGGAATATTATGCTTTTTTACTGGATCTGAGATTCTGGTTTTGGTATTCATGCTGGGTGGCTTGGTGGACCATGGAGAATGCACAAGATCTTGAGTTATGTAGTGGACCGACCGGTAGTTGAGAAAAACGCTGGGTAGTATGCAAAGAAGATTAGGCTGTGTCTCGCGATGCGGTGTGCTGAAACAAGGATACTTGGAAAATTGGTATGAAGAGTGTGTTTGTCAGGTGGAGGTGGGCGATTTTGAAATGGGTACATGTATAGGTATGATGTGGCGATGGAATTCCATTGCATATCCGTACCTTGAATTTGAATTGTGGCTCGTATTGGAATTGGTACATGATTGGTGGGTTAATTTTGGAGATACAATTATGGCGGCATCATGCAGAACTGAGCGTTTGGTGGAGAAATACAAGGTAAGTGATTCAGTACTGCCGGTTCTGGACTCTGTCGTCATTACCACGTGTGCTGCCTAGAGGTTGTGTCGCATTCTGAGCCTTGGAAAGCATGAGAGCGAGGCTTTGACATGCATGTAGCCGCGATGATCATACAGCAGCAGATGTAGTGGACTCCTATCGTCGTAAATAGGCTGTACAGCTTGGCCTTCTGTCTGGTCATACCACACTTGCAGCAATCATGTTTTGGTGATTCTCAATTTTGGCCAATACTGGAAGGATCTCACAAGGCAGATTCGCATCCAGTCACACTGCAGAGCACATGAGTCTGTATGGGAAGGCTGTAGAGTAGTTGCATGTTACACAAAATGCTTATTCAGGAATGATTTAGCGAGCACTAGTGATTTTGGAGAAAAGCACTCCACATTTCGGGTATCTACATAATTTCGGGTCCATTGAAGCCGTTTGTTTTCCTCGCTCATTCGATTCACGTCCTTCGATAAGCTCTCCTGCGAACTATTTACAAATACAAAGATAGGAAAATGAGGCTACAAGCGATGATTGCAATGCATACCTCGAAAGTTGTACTCGATGCCGTGACTTTGTACTACAGTGATTGATGATTTCGTTGGCTGCATGGCAGGTACTGACCTTTGCGCAGCTCGTATGCTGCGATTTTCCATTTGCCAAGTTTTCTTGCAGTTTGCCTGGCTTTGGTGCTTGTGAAGTTGTTTTCCACTCATTACGAAATTTTGAGAAGTATGCCCTCTTCTCTTCTCAACCTTTCTGTTTTGAATTGAAGGATTGTCAATGCGCGACGAACAACATGGCAGACCAAGGACTATCGAAAGAGATCCTGAAGGTTTTACAGTCTAAGAAACTCACGGATCGACGGAGATCAGAGGTTGCGAAATTTGCCAAGAGGGTTAGATTTTCCGAAAAACTGTTTGTGAAGTGGTACGAGCTCGTTTATCGTAGCCAAGATGCGATAGGTAAGGACCAAACTTCGGACTCGCTTCTGGGTAGTTGACTGAGGAACAGTAAAAATCGAACTGCCCGAATCTCGTCCAGTTTCGCCAGAGCCTATCCCAAGCCGTCCACTGGACAACTCTGAGACAGGGAGAGCAAATGATCTCGAGTCTTATAATATTCTAAGCAAAAATTATCAACGCACCCGTAGCTGGGGTTTTTCTTACGTTCCACGCTTTTATATATCCTCGAAAGAACTGGAGATGATAAAAATGAACCTAAGAACCCAAATTGGAATAGTTTGGAATATACCTGCCGATGGCCGTATCTCGCTGAGTTTCACTCTTATGGCCGCTGTAGATTCTTATCGCAAATCCAACGGATTCAAGCCGCTATCTGATTTTCGAAATTCTCTGATGGAACAACCCAATTGTCTATTCACCATTCAGGATCTTGATCCGTGGGTTCACGATTGTTTAACCTATGATATAAAGAGGAACAAGGATTGTGACGCAAGAGTTCACCCAGAGTCGAAGTATCCGATCTCATCGTCAGTAGTCATGATAAAATTATATCTACATTCTCAGCTCACATACAAGTTAGCATGAATGAAGAGTTATTCCATCCTGTATTACTAACACAAGCTCCTGCGTCATGGCACATGACACATCGATTAGCAGCCGATGGTTAGTACAAAACCTGCTCGCAAATCAGGATGCTTCGTCCCAAAATACTTTCTCATTTATTGCGAGAGAAGAACATAGTTCACCGTAGGGTTAGTAGTGATACTAACCCCATGTTCTTCTAGGAATTGAAGGTATTGCACCGTGGCGGCGTCTAATGTGAGTCTCATCTTGTGCTCAGTCGTGCCTTTAGTGTTCTATAGTTTGCTAACTATCATCCATTTCTGAAGACATATCCAGGGACTTGCTCTAATTGCTCCTTCGATTGGATGCTACGAAGACGACAAGCTTTGCCCTTACATCCTTGCAAGGAAAGATTCTGGGTTCTCTGATTATAAACCAATAGCCTTGCATGTTCGTTTGTCAAAGGGACAACACAGCAGAAGGGATAGAATCCCAGATCCATGGGACTCAAATTGCTTTCACATAAGCTTTTTCGAGATCACGACATGGGCTGCAGATCCTTCATGGTGGAGAACAGGGCATTTGTTTGGGGATTTAGAATCTAATCAATCTCAAGCTTACTATTTGAGGCACTCCGCTTATACGGTAAGCATTGAATTCCTGATTGTACCTTTAGTACATATACCCTCAACTAACTTATATCAGGTTCAATTATTATCTTCGACTAAAGGCTGTATGGATAAAGACCGGTACGATGATAAGTTCGTGTTGCCATTTCAATTCAAAAGCTTCGGAAATGCCCGACATATTTTCGATCCTTTCTACACAATATTGCTGCTTGCACCAGATCATTTTGGATTCCCAATTAACGATGATGGTCGCAAGATCCTTCAGAAGACTACTGCCGTACATGCACAGTTACATGCAATTGTTCATGGCCTTACTTTGGCCACTAAGAAATGGCAAGAATTACACAACCACCTGGATGATGCACTCAATGATAATTTCATGGCTCCACAAAGATATGGCGATTTCTTGTTTGATGACGAGAATTTTACGAGATCTCGGAAGCACTCGTGGATTCGTGGATGCATTTCTGAAGCTGAAACCATCTTGTCAGAAAATATCGAGCAGTGGAATATGTATTATGGGCGGATTTACCAAATGCTGAATGAACCAGAAGTCCTGAAAGCATCGTTTAGAGCCGCCTCCGTGTTGGAACCTGCTGTTAACTATCATGATTGCACAATAAAGAATAAGTATGCTATAAACAGGCATATATTCGCACCTGAACGAATGTTTCTAGATTTCAAAGACCTAGCATCAAAGGGGAAGAAGATGAGCGACAAATTGATAGTATTGCGGACCGATTTTCAACATATTAATGGCAAAATCTCCGCATTGCGAGATGAAGTAAGTCTTTACTGATGGGGTGGTAGCATTCTAGGTAGCCGGACAAGAGAAGCTGACGCCAATACTGCATATTAGATGTCTCTGGCAAGTGCCTTGGTAGAAGGTAGGGAATCTATAAGATCAACAAATAATGTCAAATTATTGACATACGTGAGCATAATCTATCTCCCACTTGGGTTTTGTGCTGTAAGTTTACAAAAAATAGTCTTCCGTATTGGACAGAAAGGATTTACAATTAATAGGCACTTTGGGCAGTCCCCAATATCCAAACTGGATCGGCGAAAACACCGCTAATAGTAGTCACGGTGATGGTTGGAGTCCTCACCTATGTGATAGTTTTCAACTTGAACTTCATCACAAACAAGATCCAATCATCTTATCAACCAAGACGCCAAAACTTGATCAACCAGATGAAGCAAGATGCGGGTTGGTGGAGTACATACGGGAAGAGATTCGAAGAGTTCAAGCCTCCGAATCGCCGTCAAGTACCAACTGAATGGTTAATTCCCCTATACTTCTTTCGGTCGGCATGGACTTCACTCCGCAAAGCTGTCACCAGCCAGATATCCAGCTTCAACAATCCAAATCTCAAGTCTCCCAATAACGATGAGCTGCCAAGGGACCAACCTACAGGCGACGATGGCTCTGCACAACGTGATATCGGGATAGCCCCCAACACCGGTAATTCAAAGATTGAGAATGAAGAAACGGCTGGTACCATAGGGGCTATGGAGAGTAATGACTTGGAAGTGCCTAGGAAAGCAAAGATTCTAGGCGGCAATCTATTTTCGAGATTCAATGGCCGTCGGAAAAGGACTACTGATGAGGCAATGGTTTGAATTATAGGGTGGCTAATTTGCACTTTCAGTATGCTCTGTCACGGCAAAGGTATCCATAGAAAATTGATTGGGGGGAATATTTAGTGTCGTCAAGTTTTGCTTTGGGATAATTCACTGTTGCCAAGAACATCAGTGAATATTATTCGCTCATTAAATTACTCATATGCTAAATGCAATCAATACATGCCAAAATGAACGTCATATTTTCCTGTTTGTTACAATTGAAATCCGCCGCTTAGATTGTGTAAACTTTATGATACTTGGTCGTGCTAAACCCCGCGTGAACCGCAGTTAATGGTATTCTCCGTAATTTGCCTCGTGTTCTCTGCATGAGTGTTCTCTGCATGAGTGTTCTCTTAGAGCGACTTCAATACATCCCGAAGATGAACACCAACACAACTGAAGGGAAGGCAAGCAGCTGAGTTGAGTCGTGATACAGTGCAACATGAACCTGTAAATCAGGCGATACTTCACCACATGTGTTTCCTTCACAGCATTTGTTGCATCACTGAACTTCCTAAATATAGGTGTGTGCCTTGGCAAAATCATATCCATTCGTTGTGGTGTGGTCATAAGGTTCCTGTTCGTGGTGTTCGCTCCTTTCTTCCAAGTTCATGCATGCGCTTAGCCTCATTGTGGCACATCGCGGGTAGCCGCGTACACGACAAAATCATAACCCACTCAATTCTTTGCAGTTGCAGGGAACACGGCATTTCTGGTCTGCATAAATTCTCGGTGAACGTTTTGAGGCTTTGAGTTCGGGGGAGGTGTGTTGGCAATCGAGGGGCGTGGGACGGATGGGTACATTTCGTATCGGCGGTGTTTGTGGTGGTGACTTGGTACTAGATATGCAATGGAAGGCTGTAAAGGGGTTGAATTTTGATTCCCACTATCTGCTCTTCGTATTGGATTCTGCCCGTCTTTTCCTTTTCCAATTCATCAGTAGCATTCTATAAGATTATTACACCGTAGGAAGTAAGTTCAGTGTGCTTAGCTGCCGATTTCCTCTTTTTCAGTGAGGTATCGGAATTCATTTACTTTTTCTTAGGAATCGCCATATCTTTCATTACTGTTCCATTATCCTTCTCTATCTCAGGATTGAACCGACCTGTTATCACTTACTTTGAGTACAACACATCTTCATGTTCGGCATCGTTTTTTACCTATCCTAGCAACTTTCGTTTCAATCGGCTTCCATCGTATTGTCCAGCATATATTGCAAGCTCTTGCATGTCAATATGGCTGTGGCAGCTAAAGATGCTTCGACGGACACGGCGGATTTGGGTTCGGCGTATAAGCGTGATGATGAAATGGTGAAATTGCTTAGAGCGATCAACGAGAAGCTTAGTCGCGAATCTAAGTCCCTCGAGAAGGTTGTTCACCCACCAACGAACAACAATCAATGTTGGAAGTGGTATGAGCATTTGATAAGCCCAAAAGAGTTGGGGGAACTAAGCGAAGATGGTGGTATGTAAACCTATACTCATTCTCCGTCTTCTATGCCTCATCCTTCTCTTAGTTGTATGTCTACTTGATCGCAGCTCTCCGCGGATATTTAAAGGATTTGGAATGGTATGGCTGACAAATGCCAAAATTGGTAGAATGCTTCATGCGGAAAAAGAACCCCGGTATCAAATACAAAGTGGAGCCATGGCTGAATAGTCACGAAGCTTGTGGAGATGAGTGGGCGCACCAAAGGCTTCAGGAATATCTGGGAGCTGTCGTCGATTTTCCACATGATCATCGCTTACCGCTTGCATTCACTCCGGGTGGTTACATTAAACCTGTATTTGCAACTACAAGACTCGAAACCAATGGAAGCATTTACATGCATATCAACCCAGAGACTCATACTTTACCCGTACCTTCAGCTCGAGTAGAACCTACATTGGATGATGACAGTTGGTTGCAGCAGATGCAAGCATATCAAAAGAACATAGATGCTAGCAATGTGGGTTTCTATGTAGCGGAATTTGATCCTTGTGGTCTAGAAATGATACATCATTATACAATCCACCCAAAAAACACAAAAGGGTTGAATCAAGGTCGACGGTGTATTGAATTTCTAAGTAGGTAAGAAACCAAACAACGATATCATCAGATATCGTAAGGTCGTATAATACAAACCGAACACCTGGCCTTATTAATACTACGTAGTACTTCTTCATTTATCACATGTATAAAACCGCGCGTGAGGATTGAAAACGATTTGACAGGAGGTGAGTAATACATCCACGGAGCTGTCTGCCTCAAAGTCCTTTCACAATTTGGCCTCCAATAAGACTAGTATATTTGTGAACATATTTAACCTTAATAATCCCGCAGGCCAGGTTGGCAGTTTCAACTACCGACTGTCATCCAAAACAAGAAACGTCGCTGACTTTGGCTCGGTAGTTGAATACCCTCAAAATCCATGCACTCCATGGCGGCGTCTTGTGTTGGCAACCCTTTAAAAGCTTTATTTACTTCTGATATGCTAATATAATAGCAGATATTTCGAAGGCTTGGGCTCCTTGAGCAAATCGGCCACTGTAGATCGCTTGTGTCCATACTTGAAACTCACCAAACAGCAAGAACAGTTAATCTTCAAAACTCATTTGGAATGTGTTAGACCGGCAGAACCTCCACTGAGAAATCCTTTTAGATCCGGAATACCACCCTATTATGCGTACCCTTTCAACATCACGTTTTTTGAAATAGTTAGTTTTAAAACGCACGTGGAATCTCATTGGGCAACAGGCCCCCTATTCACTGATGGTCTAACGAAAAATAATCCACTATATGATGGACAACTTCGACATTCGGCTTACACGGTACGCCTCAAGGTAACACAGTTTATATAAAGCTTACAATGATTACAGGTTTTGGCAATATCTAATAATTCAACATGGGATATACACTCACAACCGTGTGTACCTAGTAACTTTCCAGAGGCCGATCCATTCTACACAATTCTTTTACTCGTCCCAGAAACAATCGGTCTTATGCAAGGTAATTATGCCTGCCTAAGAGAGAAAACCGTCATCCAAGCGGAATTAGATTGCATCATGCAAGGAATCCAAAGAATCATCAAGAAATGGGAAGAGTTGAATAGGTACTTCGATGATTTATTAGCAGATGACTTCTTAAACATGAAAGAATATACCAAACTTCTTTTCGATGACGCCAATTTTACTCGTTCTCGAAAATACTTCTGGTCTATCGGATGCCTTGGAAAGTTTGTGAGTGTAATATCTGAGAATATTAAAGAGTGGGATCTTTATTATGACGGACGGGTGAAGCCGTTCTTAAACTCTGGCGACTTGATGCTGGGGGAAAGATTAGATGCTGCATTATTAAATTTTGATTATGAATGCGACCCAAGATACGATATAAGGGCAAGCACGCTTGTTCAGCGTCTGAAAGGAACTGTGGAAAAGGTTCAGGGTCTTTATGGCAGATTAGGAGATCTAAACGTCGAGTTCAAGGGCAAGCTAGAAACTGCAAAGTCTCTCAGAGATGGGGTATGTACTATAGATACTAGCCAATGCCTATCCATCTAGGCGCCACCATGACATATTACTGACTCTACATAGCTATTCAGTGCCAGTGCTCTGATAGAGAGCAGAAACTCATCTAGGTTGGGTGAGAATGTGAAGTTGCTCACTTACATCTCCATATTTTACCTCCCACTATCGTTCTGTGCCGTAAGTATCTTTCCTACGCCACACAAAGATACCGCGCTAATAACCATGACAGGCTCTATGGGCGATCCCAAGCATCCAAAGTACGAAGACGCCTTTTGTGGTGACATCGGCTATCGTGGGTATATTGACATATACTATGGTATTTAACATGAATAATATAAAGGCCAAATTCAACACTTACTACAACCCAATGAGGGAAAGCCTAGTCAAGCAAATGCAACACGAAGATGGAAAATGGAAGGAGACTGGCCAAAGATTTGAGGAATTCAAACCGTCAAATGACACCAAAGTTCCTACTGAATGGTGGATTCCAATCTATTGGCTCCGAATCAGTTCTCTTCAAATATTCGGCCGCCTCCGGGAACTGCGAAGAAAGGAAGTTTCAGTGTCCTCACCCATAGATTCGCAGGAGAAAACGGAAGACGCCGGAGCCACAAACAACCGGGAAGCCAACCCCGAAATAACCCAAGTCGCAGAACCGGAACCTAGTCCGGATGGTTCTCCAACTCGAGATGAACGAGTAGAGCCCGCATCAGAGTCCAAAAATTCCAGTGCCAATCCATCATCCCACACTAGACACGATGAATCGACACCCCCAGACACCTCTATCAATGCCCAAACTGCTCAGCAGGCCGTTGAAGATACACCAAATGAGCCGCAACATCGGAATACCATTGGTATGAGGTCTAGACTATTCTCCAGAATTCGAGGTATTACGAAGGAGAGATCTGACGGGGCTTTGGTATGAATGGGGCACACTGTGTGATACGAATTTGGAGAGGTTTTCTTTTCAGTATGGCGGGGTTTTATTTTGGTTGATCTTGGAGGGATTTGGGACGTTCTGAAGTTTTTGGATATCTAGGTTTCAAATTATCTGAGCAGAGTTTTGTTTGCAGGCCAGTTTTTGTTCTTCTGAAAAAGTCACGGTGGATTTAATTTGAGGATGGTACGTGAGCTCGTGGTTTTTGAAATGCTAAGAATGGACGCTGAATGCAGGATGCTTGATGTATGGCTGTTTCAATTTCCAAGTTCAATGTCGATTTCTTTCCTATTTTAAGGAGCTATGTTAGGTGCTTTGTGAGTTTGTTGTGACATCATGCAAGCAAAACGCGCCATTCAAACTCCCACCACTTATGGTGAGCCTTTGAGACATACAAGAAGCCGATAATCTCTATGTTTCGGAAGGCCCTGACTTTTAGTAGTCGCGGGAGGGGTGTTCGCATAAGATCAAAACCAAACTACAAAATTAATCAACCACTACATCCTCGCTTGCCCATTCATCCCAGACACATAGGCTGTTGGTATCACGGTGGTGGCTGTTCACGAATAAGGAAAATAAAATGAAATAGAATGATTAAGGCTATTTGTGGATATCGAAGGAATGTAAAGTTAGTTACCGAGTGGGGACATAAAATTTCGAGGGGACAGCTGGGCTAGCGAGGTTAGCCTGGCACCCCACACTGTGCATCTACCAACTACAAGGCGTTGTACAGACTGTAGCCACACATAAATAAATCTCCAATGCATGTTGCCCGACTCAATATCATCTTCAAACTGCCGCGGAGAAAGAAGTATATATATTCCCTTCCCATAGCCGGTAATTTGAAGTGACAAAAGTTTTGACTGCCTTTGAAAGGATATATCCTATGGGTAATTCGCAGAATAGCAGATATTGTTGAAAATGACGTATCCTAGCATTACCCTTTTTCTTTTGTGTATTTAATTAAGGGTTCTCCCACCTTTTTTTTAAAGCTTAATGGAATCTTTTACCTTAAAAACTCTTATATTCAATAGATATGACAATTGCCCCAAAGACCTGCCAAGTTAATGGTTCTTACGGGCGGATAGCAAGAGCGTGAGAAGTTGGCAAACTCAGTGAGGTGGAGATAAAATAATGGCAGTAGTTGGGTGAGTTTATTGGATGACTGGACGGGTGAGCGCATGGTAAACTAGACATAATGACAACAATACATAGACACTAAAAAAGACAATATAAACGTCATACAGCTACCCGTTATCCAACAGATCAAGAAGACGAATACCCTATTTTCTATCTTGAGGGGAGGTATAGTACTTTCCAGTCCTTGGGGTTGTTAGCTGGTAAGCCAGATCTATAAACAGGCAGAAGTGTAGTCGCGGACAAAATCAAGTTTGGCTCTAATATTACAGCTTAACTTTCATATGAAAATATACTTTATATCTTATGGTCGAGGTTGTGGGATGTGGGGAGAAGTGAGAAAGGAAGGGATGAAGGCAATTGCGGAATGGAAGGGACTGGACATTTCTTGGTATAAGGAATAATGATTCACTATAATCTTTTCATCTTTTCATGGGTGGGGTGTGCTTGGCTTGGACATGTGTAGTGACAGAGTTCGGATATAAGATTATGTTCGGACGTGTGGAAGACCCAATCATTTCACCAATCAAAGTCCGCCTGGGATACATACCAAACAGCTAATAATGACTGAAGGAGGAACACCAACAAAACCCTCAAGGAACATATCACGGTCTCGACCCCTCTATTCATCATCCAAAACTCTCATATCACGAAGACAAAATGTAAAGATTGTATTGATTAAAAATCTAAAAGCTGAGGAAGGAAGAAGGTTCCGAAGGAACCTCTTCCTTTTATAATACAAAAGGGTACGGTAAGAATCTTGACTACGGCTAGGCGGCGTAGCCGCGCCGTAGTCAAGGCGGTAAGTGGTGGCAGAATGACTAAGCCACCACAGCCTCGTCACATCTCATTGGTGATATCGATCAATAACCTATCGATTTAATGGTATATGTTGAAGAGACTGGACACTAATAATTCCCTATGGCCTAAGTGTCAACTCGGTTCAGTTCCGTCTGAGCGAAGGAAAGAAATTCCCAGTAGAGATGAAGGTATTTATACACAACATCGCAAACAACATTCCGCATATTCCCGTATACAAAAAAAAACCCATTTCATTACCCTAAAATCGAAAATGAACTTCGGAGTAAATTCTTATTCACTTTTCATTCTCTGACTTCGCAACCACGGTATACACCATTTCCCTGATCTCTCCCGCGTTCCCCACCTTTCCAACTGCATCTTCCAATATAAAATCCACATACTTCTGCTTCTATTTCGACTTTTCCTTCTACAGGTTAAAGAGATCGTGACCAATTGTGCATGCCAAGGGGGATCGGTATTGTGCATGATATCACGAAACCAAATTCCAGAGAGAAGTAGTATGTGGATATTTTTTCTTTTTTTGCGTGACAAGATGGCATGGATGTGGAGAAGTACCACTTTTGCAACTGGTAGATGAGTAATGATAGCGGCAATGTAAGAGACTGATAATAATGGTGCTAACGTAGATCTTGAGAAGTGACAGTAAGAACCGGGAAAGTAAAACACCAACAAAAGAACCGACACCTTCCACCTCCATAGAACTCTACGAGCAAGACCCTCAAGATTCCTCATCTCCTTCCCATCTCCCTATTAAGAAATCACTTAGCAATTCCGAATCACACTGCACAATGTGCATGAAGTCAGAGTCTATAATAATTATCTTAGTAGTAAAAGAATTTCTTGAGGGAGAGTGTGTGGTATTTATGCCTAACAGGATGTGATTTCTGGTGGAGATTTGATTTACACAGGACATTTCATTATGTTGCTGCGGGTCTTGAAGCACTTCCTCGTTAACTTCTCTCAAATTACCTTTGAAATAGATTTCCTTCCGTCATTGTGTCATTCATAATCACACATCTTAGCAATCAAGAAATTTCGCGTAGCTAAAGAAATCACATCCGCTACACCTGACCCACTAAATACATAATTTCCACTTACCCCTCCTTTTTTCATCTATATAAGGGGCTGCCCTTAAACTAGAAAACAACTCTACATGGTTAAATCAAACAACTCTCAATTAATCCTACCAATGGAGATTCAATCCCTAAAGCTAACCTTTTTACATTGTTAGCATGGTTGCTTACTTGGGTGCAGCAGTAGATAATTAGCGATGTTTCCAATACCAAATGTGGAAATGTGCTAAACCAACAATACGAACAAAAATAAAAATAAAACAGCAAAACCGAAAAAGAAGTAGAATGACAACATAGGCACCTTAACCTCAAAAAGACAGAACTCCACCATTTCCATCTCCAATCAACATCACAAAATCCCCCCCCCCCCTCTCATTCCTTCCGAATTACCTTCACACAATCATTCTGTCTCTCTGACACGCATGCCAGACACCAAGCTAGCTCTTGTATCCCTAGAAAGAAAAAAGAAATTGTTTTCTGGGTTGGAGGGGTGTATTTATAGAGTGTGTCTTTATTTACATGTGTGAGTGAATACGTATTGCCATTAGCTATTGACCTTCCTGTTATGATGCTGGTGGTCTTAGGCATTCCTCTCTCTCTGCTCCTTAGCCCTTGAAGCCCCATTTTTTCTTTCGGTTTACTTGGTTGTTTAGTATAAAAGGGTATAATTGTGCTGGAATGTAAATCTCCATATCCAGATAAAAATTACCTAATGCAACTGGCAAATGGTGTTGGCTGATCGAATGGTGACTGCGATGGTTTGGAAATTGTTACGAATATATAGGGATGGATATCGGTGTGGAATGTAGAGGAATTCAGTGCTGTGGTAGACGGGTTGTCTTGGGGAAAATTTGAAGTGATGCCCTAACAATGGCGACAATGGCGGTAGTAGCATTGAAAAAAAACGACGTTAAAACTGAAACTTACACCAACAAACCCAGCACACCCACAATTGCCCACAAAACAATATCCCAGAACCCCATCTATCATCAACATCAATTCCAACCAGAAGCTAGCCGCTACATCGCCACACACCCTACCCTACACTTTGCAAAACCCAAACTCGAACTCAAACTCAAACCCATAATTGATTCTGAGTATCATTGTAAAAGTTCTTTGAAGAAAAACCTAAATTTCGAGTTTGAAAGGTAGAATTTATAGACTTCAAAATGAGATTGCACCTGTATTTCTCACACAAACCCCTCCTTCTCCATCTCACAAATTCGTAACTGAATCCAAGTCACGCTATATAACATAGCATAACTTCTCATTCACTCCCCATCCACTTTCCCGCTCACCAATAATACCCCAACAAGCAATCTTAATACAACAAGTTTCCTAGGTAAAATATCAATATCAGGGGCTAATATCTTTTCCTGAGAAACAAGTGTCTTCCCCTCCCCACATAACTATAAAAACCAACCATTCTCAGCATTTCTTAAGAACTCAACTCAACCAAACAAAACAAGTGGAATGACCTCAAGAATGGGTTGCAGCCACAGCCATGCCGGATTCCGAGAGGGGAATGGAGGTGTTTGTATGTGCTATTCAGAATTTGGTGTTGGTGGATGGGTAGATAGATGTACGGAGAGCGATGTGTAGTTGGTAGTGTTAAATTTTATTGATAACGATGTTAGGAAGGGAGAAATAAAAATGGCATAAAAAGACAGCGAATAGCGAGCGCTGTAACAACACAGTAATATAGCAATTCAAAATTAAACAACCAGCCACCTATCCCACATCACATATCTCACATCTCACATACACTCCCCTCTGCCCTCCCCTGATCTCCTCAACCACTACCAAGAACCAGAAAATCCAGAAAATCCAGGATCAGAGTAAACAAATACCATGTAGGATGAAGATTGTATTTTTCTAGGTATCCATGAGAGAAAACAGGAGTCCGACTTGCGAGGGGTTTTATTTATACGCCTCCAATCCACTTCACTGAACTTTTCTGCTTCATTCCCCAATTTTATGGGAACTATAAGCGGATATGGAGATCGAGATAGAATTCACTTCCCTTCTCCACTTCACTTCCCCCTTCCACTTCCCCATTCACATCCATTTCCCACTTC
>JWJA01000379.1:0-11460 GCA_000812885.1 Lanzia echinophila
TTAATCGTCTCTGCTGAGTTTGGGCTAGGGTTCTATATCAGTACCTGCGCGCAGTTCTGCAAGCTTCATTGACTCCGAAGACGCCTCCCACCTTCGGTCACGCTTTTTGGTATCGACGGAACGGTTGTCGGTCGGCTTGGAAGGGTCCTTTTTTATGAGGCTATGCGTTGTCTTATATTTGTTACCATCATATATATTCATTTTTCCCAGCGTTGCTCCTCCTTCCGGTGCATTGCGCAGTTTCTTTTTTAGCCCTTTCTCTTTCTTTTGTCTCGCTATGCTATCTCGAGTACTTGCCGCCTGCTTCTCTGTTGGCTTCCAGGTCCCAGCTTCAGGCGTTGTTTGGGTGTTGGGTTTACTGCCTTGCGAAGAACTACTGCTCTGCGAACGATGACTTCTCTGATGTTTGCCATCCTGGCTCTTAGTTGTGCTGCTCATTGCTGTGAATAAAATCGACCTTCGATGAATATGGAAAGCAATTTGTAGATTGGTATGAAAGTTGATGTAGAATGAAGAACATATTCAGCGAAATCCACAGCAATTTATACCTTGAGATCCAACCAATTCTCTCAGAAGAATAGGCGCCAACAGGTCCTCAGTATGGTCTCCTGTGAAGAATTTTCGGACATGGATCATACCTCTAGCTCTTTAGTACAGGCATTAAGTTTTGCAAAGATTGCGATGCGGACGATATTCCCAAAAGCTGTTGGGTTGCAATAATACCAAGCTTCGTAGCATCGCGAAGTCCGGTAATCTTACAATAATGGCGATATTGAGGATCCGAATAGGCACTCCGATGTTTACACAGCAGGTGAAGTAAAATTATAGAAATGTGTAGAAACTAGTTTACTGCTTCATCGGTTACTGCCTCTGGGGCTCCACACACTAACAAACAAAGGGTAGTGGCGTGGGCGCGTATCTAGTTCTAGAAGACCAGTGCCCCAAAGGACCACTATAATTACCAGTTTTGCCCCTCTCTGGAAAAAAATGCATTGCCTCTCTCAATCCTCATTCAATTGGCATTTTTGGTTGCTTCTCGGTATGTCTGGACCCACCAAAACCAACTGAAATGTTACTGAGTGGGTACAGTACCAGCATGCAGAATCGGTAATAACTGGCTCAGGAAACATCTTGCATATAAAACGCATCCCGAAAATAAAGGGAGTTGCAAGTGGCTAGAAAGTTTTCAAGGGTTTGATGTCAGATTGACTCATTTTCTATCTACTCTATGCTCAATCCCAAAACGCCAAAACAAAATTCAAAAAGAGACCAAAAATCAAAAACGCCTGCGCTCACCCCTTCTCATCCAGTCTCGTTCAACCTCATCCAACCTCATCCAGTCTCATCCATATTTGTGCCACCAAATAAACACACTCCAAGCTATCACCATCCTCAATAACTACAATCGAGCGCATCAGATCAGGATGTAGATTTTCTAACATTCTTTTTATGCTCATTAAGGCGATCCTTCCACGCTCCAGGTTCAGCAGCGAAATGGGAATTGTATTCCTCAAATGCAGTGCTAGTTTCGCCACTAGGGGTAGGGCTACCGAAGCGACCCCCAAACTTTGGTAATGATGCTCCTTCGGAGCGTGTTGCAGAAGAAGAGCGACGGGAACGTGATGTCTGAGATGTAGCTTCCGTGGGTTGGAAGGGTGCCGCCGTTGCTTTCAATTGAGTGCCGGATGCCTTGGCCTTCGAAGTCGAAGCAGAAGCGGAGCCAGAGCTAGATGAAGTTCGCGCACTGTTTCTGGCAGCTTTACCGGCCTCGTATTGGGCTTTACTCTCAGGGGTATTCTTCAAGGCAGCCCTAGCCCTTCGTGATAATGGCTTCGTCTGGTTGTCGCTCATTTTCGAGGATAAAGGTTGGGTTTCGGTGAATGTAGAAGTTGGTATTCAATATATCGAACAAGCAGATAGGAAGAATATTCAAGAATGGATAATCAATTGATATGAAAGTTGATGTCTATGTTGATTGAGAAAGTACTACAAGAAATCGTCGCACTTTATACCACACGATCCATCTAATTCAGGCGAAGTGCAGTCGTATGAGAAGGGGATCGACACGGCGGTATCCGTCCGTATCGGCCCGTGGTCTCTAGTATGGGTGTTGCCGGATGGCGCGAGATGTATTCATAGAAGGAAGGATGTGCATGTGCACTGTAATATTGGATTTCTCACCTAACACTGTATACATGGCCTGCGGCGTACTGATTCCGACCGCATTTGTTGGGAATGATGAGTTTGTGCCTCCAAATGAAATTGGCCCTGTGGGGCGGCAGTTGAAGGACACTGTCGGCATAACGATTTCGGCAGGAAAGCCAACAGGATCGGCGACCCCAAGAAAGGCCACATAGTTTTCCCGTATGATGGATAATCTCCGCAACCTACCCATCTTGTAGAAAGGTTCCTAAAATAGAAAAAAGTGGGCTTCTTACTTCTGCAAGCGCTTCGAAGTTGGAGATGTTGGAAACGCCACCTCAATTCCGACCTCTGGATCTTCCAACATTGAGCAACGTACTGTAGGATGTGGTTAGGGTATCGAGCGGTCGATGATCACGGTTCAGGATACCTTCTAAATTCGGAGCACGAATCAAAAATCTCTAAAACCACTTTTTACTTACCTTTCATCGCCCCATCTCCCATTATCATCCCTCGAGAAATACCCATGTGGCGTCATAACCAGCCATCCTGACCGGCCACGACGACGAGTGGGTGGCGCAATCGGGCTGGGACCTCCTCCCATCGCCTGCTTCAATCTCACATTTCTCGCCTTGCCACTAGATTCCTGTTCACTGTACTCCACCAAATCTCTTATACTTTCTTTCCCACTTCGGTGGTGCAATCGCTTTGAGATTGCTCTTGTTCCATCGCTCGTTCTCTGCATGGGATATTATCTCGCTTGTTGCGAGCAATTCGGCGCGTGGCTCTAGATCGGATGGCCATTATGGCTGTCGATTGAGAGGCTTGCAACTGCTGGACGCGATGATGGAAGTCTTCATCTGCGTTCAGGTCGCTCAATCTGTGATGGGCTGCGAAGATTTGCGCGATGTGAGGTTCCCTGGGGTTTAGTGACTCGCGTGGAAGATCCAGAAGGTAGAGAGGTCTGCGTAGTTGAAGAAGAAGAAGAAGAAGAATGTTTAGCTCGAATCTCCTGTTGCTTTCGCAGATCTTCCACTTTTTCGAGCACTGCGTCGAATTTTCTAGCTATATCATGAGTTTTCTTTATGTTTCGAGATTTTTGTCTTCGTTGTGTATTTCTCAATCTATTGGGCCTCTTGGATACTGTTTCCGATTGGCTTTTATTTGATTCACTGGGTTTTTAATGTCCCGTCGTCCCTGATGCTGGCTTCTTGGATGATGGGCTTGGTCGGTGTTCTTTTGTTGGTAGGTTATGTTGGGCACTCTCCGCATATGAAACGGACGGTGTAACTAGCTTAGTGTAGCAAGAAGCACGCCATTCTTCAAGGCGTTTTTCATGTTCACCAGGTGGTTTAATCGTCTCTGCTGAGTTTGAAGGTGTTTTAGAGAGGCTCGTGGGAATAATATTATGGAATAACGTCACTTTTTTGCCTTGGTGGTGCGGGGAGAGGTGGTGTCTTTGGTCTGGCTCTTACCTTACTACTGCTTTGGTAGAGAGATCTGAGGGTGGGGGAGGTGGTGTTTTTGGTTCGGCTCCTACCTTACTACTGCTTTGGTTGGGAGATTTGAGCTGGGCATTTTTTTTTCTAAACGGTCTAAGATATTGTAGTAGATACCCCCACAAAATATATCTTCAATAATCGGACAAGTGCGGATATGATATTAGGAATTGGATATGGAATAAATCAAATATGGAAAAATGGAAGATTGCCAGTTAATGAGATGTAGGAAAATGATTCGAATTATTATCTCTTGCTTTGGGGGAAAAGAAAGTTGGTTGATAATGAATGTGAGATGTAACAGATAGATAGATCCTTGTCAAAGAAATGATATATATGTACATGACATGGTTGGATTGACTCATACATAGTTATGATTTATATGAGAATCGAGGAATAAGAATGAATTCCAACAACCAGGAAGGAACTTCTCTTTTCTCAGCCACTTTCTAGATGCTAGAAATCTCATCATGAGCTCGTCACGATGATGAATAGATTTGCAAGCCCTTGCAGCGCGCTGTGGCAAGAATCCAAAGCAGGAAGAGAGAAAAAAGAGAGCGATTATCTTCCATACATAGCTACCTTGTAGAAGAATTCCTTTTCAAGCGCTCGCTTACGAGATTCTCGGGTAGAGAATTTTCTTTGCTCCTAATAGAAGAATATCATTGAATGAATGGGTAAAAGTTCCAACTGCGTTGTATATATACGCCACAATAATATGACAAGAAAGATACAAGGAAGGGGATGGAGGGGCTTGCTTTTCTATCTATACCCACCTTCTAGAATACTTAAAGTAGGAATCAAACCAGAAGATCGATTCATCAGTGATGGGATGGATGGATCTACAAGCGTGTAAAGGAAAGCTTCTGGGGGTGCAGAAATTCCGGTATTATAGACAACAAGACGCTTTCTTGCTTGTATATGGATGGGAGCAATTGGTAAGAATCTGTATAAAATAAAAATGAAAGAATTTTAATTCGGGGGTTGAGGTTAAGTCAAAATCCCCATTAAAAGATTCAATCACCTAATATATCTATATATCCCAACTTTCCATCCCATACATACGCCAACACACACACAAAACCTTTCCCACAAACCCCATACATACCCATCTATCTTCAAACAATCCCTCAAAAAAGAAGTACCAATGTAAAGTAATCTCCAAGCCACCTAAAGTCATTCCAGGAGAGCAATCAATCTCCCTTCCTCTAATACAATAAAAAAAAAAAAACATCACTCATCACTCAATACCCATCAAAAAATCCAATGACCTACTGTAGTATAAATATCTAGACTTTCCATCCATCCATCCATCCATCCATACACATACAAACTCATACCCACCCACTCATCCATCTTCTAGATACCCAATCCAACCAAAAAAACACTTCCACAAGCACAGAGCAGATCCATTCTGGGCTAGAGAAGTAGAGAAATTAACTCATTCTTAGTTTGGTGAATACGTTTCGTTGGTGAACAGCGTGGGATTGATTCTGAGAATCAGAGGTTGTATGAGAGGCTCGTGTATGGGTATTCCTCTCAACTAACACGCACACACTACATCCCTATCCATACCATACCAATTCATCCACCCCATCCAATCCACTCCACTCCAACCAATTCATCACACACACGACACCTAGCAAGTAGATTTTTTTTTTTTTCAAAATTCTCTCATCCTCCATTCCTCTCCTTTCTTTCTTCGAAACTCACTACTCAAACTCATAAAACTATCCATTTCATTCAACTTAACTCAACTCAATTCAATTCAATTCAACCAGGTAGCTCAATTGATATATTTATTTATTTATTTATCTATCCACCCATCCATTCCATCCAGCTCAGTCAGTTTTCAGCAGTCTCACCTCTTCATACATCCCCAACATCCACCCGCTTCCTCATATCAACCTCCTCTGCCCCTTTCTCTCACCACACCACGCCAAAAAGTATATAATAAATATATCCAAGAAAGATAGCCCCACATACCCCAACCAAACCAGCTAGCTAAACGCCACACAGCCATGCATCCATCCATACAAAAAACCCCCTTCCTTAATCAGATCGCAGGGTATAGACAGACAGACAGACACCAGCAAACAAACACTTCCACTTTCCATAAAATAAACACTAGTAACAAGAAACTATTCTTTCTTTCTTTCTTCATTCCTTTCCTTATGTCATTCCTTTGAATCCTTGAGTATTTGAATCGACTCAACTCCTTTTCCTGATTCCTGTGACCTGGTTCCGATTCAGATCCAGATACACTTCAAATCCTGCTGCTCATTCCTCTTCACTCCTGCTACTCGCTCCGGTCGCCGCATAAAAATTGCCTCCTGGTTGGGGTTATTAATATATATATGTACACACACGGCATTGACCATCCCTTTATTTCCTATGAGCCTTTCTTCTCTGCTTTGACAGCGCACTTGAAGTTTCTCCCTCGTGGATGGGTAGGTAGGTTACCCGACGGGAAGGCGGAGGTACTTCTTCTCTCCATCACCATTCATTCATTCATTGAATCAATCAATCATCTTTAAACTTCAACTCGCATTACCAATTCCCACCATCACCTTTACCAGCACCCCCAAACCAACACCCAAACCAGCAACCACACCCCCATCACTCCCCCTACAGGCCCTCCTCTCCCTGAATTCCCCATCCCCTGCACCACCGTCGCCGCTGCCAAACTACTGTTCGTAAACGCCGGTCCACACTGCACATTGACCATACTACTCGCTTGCGAATAAGTATCCGCAATCGCTTTCGTGCGATCACTTGTAGCCGCCTCGAAAACCTGCATCGTGGTTTTCAAACAGCTGTTACAGGTAGGTTGGCTGCCTCCGGGGAGGCTCACATTCAGTGGTAGGTAGTATATATACGTATCGGTTGGGGAACTGGAGTTTGTGACGGCTTGCGCGTAGCAGTATGCGGAGGTGTCAGGGTCGCGCAGACAGGAGGCCGTGTATAAGGTTGAGTAGGCGAGGAGACCGAGGCGCGCTTGGGTGACGAGCGGGTTTTGAGCATTGAGGTCAGAGGCGCAGGTTGAGGTTGAGGTGATGTTTGTGGCGATCGATGTCATGAGTGCGGTGCATGTTGTGAGGGAGGCGGAGCAGGAGGCATCGAGGGTTTGGGTGATTCCAAAAACGGATTTGGAGGCTTGGAAGAAGGAGTTGGAGTTCTATATCATCAATCAATCGTTAACAAATATTCACATGTACATGTCCTTCTTTTCTTCATGAAAGAACATGCATGGAAAGGCGTACAAGAGGAAGAAAGGGAACGAACCTGAAGCAGCAGCGAAAAAGGCAAACAAGATTTAAACGTCTCATTTGCCAAAAAAGCCGACATAAACGAAGAGCAACTCGACGAAATATTCGAACTAAACCCGCTATCAAAGGGCTGCGGCAGCGCGCTCGTACTCGGTGTAGCGGCGACGATGCCAGTACTACTACTTGTCGACGAATCCGCCACCGTGCTGGAAGCCGACGTCGACGATGAAGCTTTAGGGGGTGTAATCGTGGCAGTCGAAGTTATCAAATTCGTCGCGGTCGTGCTAGAAGCATCGTCATTTGTCTTAGGTTCAGGTTCAGGTTCCCTGCGGTGAAGTTCTAGATCTAGCTCCAGATTGTCGGTATTTGTTTCCGGTACCGGTACCGGTACGTCGTCAATTGAAGGGGTTTTGGGAGCAATTGCTTGATATGGATTCGAATAGGGAGTTTGGTCAATTAAAATTGTTCCTGATCGAGCTAATTTGGCCAGTGTGGATTGGAAGAGATCGGGGATTTCGACGGGAACTTCAATCATTCGTTCGTCAATGTAGATATTGGCTTGACATGTTGAGATAAATAGGAAAGTTGATAAAATTATTAATAAAAATGTATTTGGTGTAAAGATAGAAGTGAATTTTAATTTTGGTGAATAATGAGGTTTGATAGGTGAAGTTGTGGTTGAAGTTGAAGTTGAAGATTGTATATAGTGAGAAGAGTTGAAATTATTATTTTGGTAACAGATTTGAGGCGATGATGATGAGGGAGCAGGGTATTGAATCCTGTTCCTGTTCCTGAAAAAGGTGTTTCTATTGTTGATTGTAGGGGTTGTATTGTGTGGATTACTAGTATATCGGTATAATCCATGGTGCGACGTTGAATGTGTTGAAATGGAATTGGCAGATTTTCGAAGGGATCGGGATGAGCGCCGCCATGATACATTATCGTCCATTGTTTGGGTTAACTCGTTGCCGATCATCTTGAAATCTTTATAATCGTAGTTCCAGCATCACTCTCTTTTTGAACTTGACAACCTCGTAATAGTCGTCAGGAAAGGAAAAAATATTTCAAAATTTCTTCTTCTTCTCCTTCTCAAAGTTGAGGAATGTTTTCCGACAATTAATTGTTCTTGGTGTAGAAAAAATTTAATTATGGTACTGATACTGATAATTTCCTATCCGTAGATTCTCGTCCGATTAGATCTTCGTTTCGTCCCGAACCCGATTTTGATGGAACGATGGTAACCTTATTAACGGCGGTGGATTGGAAGTCGATGTTTTAGTGTGAGTTGATCCTTTCCGGATTACAGTATATATATTTTCTTAATCTTGAACCTTTTCAATAATGTTGTCGTTGAAACTTTTGTATATATATATATACTTCGTAAGGAAATGAAATCGTAAATAGATCAAATGATCAAAGTGTAATTCGTATTCAGTTAAGAACTTGTAAAAAAGAATGACGGTAGTTGGAAAAGTAACAATGAAACTTCTTTTTTCCCTTTTCGAATGAAGGTATCTAGATGATATGAAGAAAAAATGAGAGATGGATATGAAAGGTAGGATAAATTGAACTCCGAGAAGAAAAGTAGTAGGTAGGAGTAAAATGGGTGGTGACTGACTAGGTGATATTATCCTCTCATTTCACCAAAATATATTCAGATCCACCCACTCTTGGAATAGCTTCCGTTTGAGGCGTACATGGACATACAGGTAAGTACATACATGCAGGTAAATGTAAATAGGCAAAATAGATATATAATAAAACTACCAATACTTATTAGATAGGTGGAAACAAATTAACAAATCAATTAGCTAAAATGAACATTCCCCTCCTTAAAAGCTTGATATAAAAGTTAAAAAAAAGGTTACGTTACTATCCATACTACCGTATCCAAAAAGAGCGATGAGAAACATGAGATGAACAAATAAAAGTTCAATATTATGGAGTATATAAGTAATAAGTACAAGGAAACATATATTATTATCATTCAAAAAAAGCTAATATCTTTGTCGCCCTCTTTTTCCAAGGACAACTACCTAGGTAGGTACAATACTTGGACTTTGCTTGTATATTGAGTGTGCATGCATACATATAATAATAATATTCCGATGTAACCCCATGTGGCATTCAACCAGTTAAATGATATTGCAATAGAAACAAAAGCCTCAAAGCCATCTTTTAAGCCATAGAGTAACCATATATATGCAAGCCTAATATTGGATTTTGTTGAACTTTTTACATCGAGTGGTCTTGTGTTGGTCTAGATTCAATAGCTAGCTGATTCTACATACATTGGGTAGATAGATGTGAAGAAATAGGTTTTAGTCTTTTGTACAAATGTATAGTTCTACTGTTGTATCTAATCATTTCAAATCAATACCTACTGTAGATATCTTCATCATCATCATAATCATTTCTTGCCCTGAAAAAAAGGACCCTCTTCTTTTCTCCTCCTCCACTTCACTTCTCCCTACTGTACTCTATCACATCGTACACACTTGCAGCCAAATATTCAACCATGATCCATCCCCATCTAATCTCAGTTGCCGCCCCTCAAAACAAAAGCTTTTCCAAGTAAAAAAGCGGAGAAAATCCATAAATAATCCTAGACTATAGCAAAAGACCCAGTAATTCCAACTTAAATTCTAGATCTTTTTTACACACCCCTGCATACAACACATGCGGGCATTCAGGGCTCCCCCATCCGAACATGGTTTATGAAGAAGCGAGGTTTAGTTTGGTCCTTGGTTCCGTGTTCTTGAGCATGGACATGCCCAGTGGGTAACAGCAAAAGAAACTCTAATCCGTTCGTCAATAATCAAACAAAAGCAAAGCAAATTTTCTTCATCACAATTGTTCCTTCATTCGTTCATTCATTTCGGGTCATGATCGGATTGGATTGACTTACCGGCCGATATAGCTTCATATTACTAATATGTATCCATTTACAATGATATGTTAAATGAATTTGTTCAAACTTTTCTATTGACCCTCTCTCCATCTTCCCCTCTAAAAAAAACCACGATATTCGGAGTTTTTTCCATCCACTCATCTAAATTCTATTTTAAATAACCAACCCACCCACACACATGCAAGCAATCACCGCAAACCAAAGCAGCAAAAGATCACCCGAATTCTAGACCTTACGACTGGCTCATCTCATTCGTTCACGCACGCACGCTGCAATAAGCAATCAGCAAAATCACGAACTGCAAGGCACAGCTCCGTAAGATAAACAAACACAAACAAAAACGGCTTCTTACATTCCCCATCTTATTTTTATACGCGATGCTCGAATCATTTCAACAAGTACGTATGTACGTACAACTTGGGTATTTCGATAAATAGCTATTGAGATGGTACCAAAGAAGCCACAGGCTTATTCTAGATTCCTATTACAGATTGGCTTGCTTGCTTATTTCTTTTGGGGGCTTTTCTTACTGCTTTTTGGGCTTGCGGTGTGGGGGTTTTTACCCCTGATTATTCATTCAGTTTTTCTAGTTGTTACTGGCCAGACCGAGTAGCTGTGTACAAAGAACAACAACAAATTCTGCGAAAAGCACCAACTCATGGATTTCGCTGGTATTTTTTTTTTACTTCAATAATTCAATTCCCCTTCCATCTACTCCAACGGCAAAGTCAAAATCAGAGCTAGATTTCTCCAGCTACTCTTTTGACATATGTACCCAAGTATGTACCCAGTACAGTATAGTATGTACACGCACGCATACATGTACGAAATCAATAATGCAGCCTTATCACCACCACGCCATACGACTCCACTCATCCCATCACATCACATTCTTCGGGGTAGAAATACTATACTTATGCATCTTTCCGAAAGAAAAGCTAGTATATATGCATCTAGAAAGGAAAAGTGTCCGATCGAGCTGTTGGCTGTGGTTCTAGGCTGCGCCTTCAATATTTGGGGTTTTGTTTGTTTGGTAAATATCGACTTTGTCTGCATGCATATATACATATATACCGTTGCGAAGAGAATATTGGTATACCAGTCCAATATCTTCTTGCACTGTATATCACATCACAATCACAAACTCAATACAATAAATATCATAACATAATAACCCCATCCTATAATATAACATATAATAACAAATCTATCTATCCACCAACCTACCCATCAAACCCAAACCCAACCCAAATCCAACCCCAAACACAACCCAAAGGATCCTCCTCCCACAATCTCCATTCATCCTTCCGCCTTCTTCCTTCCGCCTTCTTCCTTCCGCCTCCTCCCGCAACATACATCTCGTTTCAATTTCGCTCCTTTCGCTGACTCCCGAAATTAGGTTCCGTATAATACGTACAGTAAGTATCGTACCTAGTAAGTATATGGTAAGGTAAGAAGGGGAAGGATGAAGGAGGAATGAAAGGAAGCGGTAGGTACTTTGAATCTCTGTAACCCATAACCATACATCTAGATAAATTATACAAACATGGTATTACAAGATCATAGCTTAGGGATTCCTGATTATTATATTATAAAATGAATTAGTTGACTATATAGCCGGAAAGGATTGAGATTGAGA
>JWJA01000393.1:0-12072 GCA_000812885.1 Lanzia echinophila
TGTAGGGTCTTCATAGGGTGTTGAGTGTTGTGATCGAGTAATGAGTTTGAATACATGCAGGAGAAATTCAAACGCATCCTGTTGACGTGCGGTAGAGAACTCGGCGTGTCCTCTGCCAACCAAATGCTTTAGCATCGCCGGTGCCAGGCCTTTCTGGTAGGCAAGATCAGTGGCATCTGCCTGTTGAGCGAAAGGATCTGGGTGTGAATATCTTCCCGAAAGTAATCCATCTGCAATTTTGCGCAATTGTGTTTGATGGTTAAATTTTTATTGCATCCACTGGTGTTCTTTTACACCCGTCCGTCCTAAAGGCTGGCATGCTCGACTATTTACTACTAGGTAGTCCGCTAGGCTAATTCTAGTTCTAGTTTTTAGTTTTAGTGGTTCTATGGATCACCAACAAGCTCGAAGCTAGGGCCTACCCGCCTAGCTAGA
Organism: Lanzia echinophila; assembly: GCA_000812885.1. Classification (NCBI taxonomy): domain Eukaryota; kingdom Fungi; phylum Ascomycota; class Leotiomycetes; order Helotiales; family Rutstroemiaceae; genus Lanzia; species Lanzia echinophila. The sequence goes on from JWJA01000393.1 coordinate 436, forward strand.
CCTTACAGTAGGGAGTAAAAAGTGCGTGTGCTTTAAAAAAATCTTCATCTCCACTATTGACGGCATCAAGGATAAAATCCATTCTCCAACAACTCATGTAGGGTTCCTAATGAAGTATCAACCAAGACTGCACCGGTATGTCCAAAAGTGTCTTAATACGACGAGAAAATTCATATCCTATCATTTTCTGAGAAATACAGAAAATTGAAACAATGAACGGTTGATCAATTCACCTTGATCAGATCACTAACCAGAATTTCGGGATGTTGGGGGATCATTACCCTTCCATCACAACCGACCTTGGCCTCCACCTAGAAACGAAGCTACTGTACTATTTTATGGGTGTGCCATCAGCTAGAGACTTGTTGCAGGGGAAGGGGGAAAAAAAAGATGGGATGAACAAATCAACGAAAAATTGAAGCTTATCAGTATCCACCTAACGAACCTAGCGACCTACAACCTACGATTTACGACCTACGACCTGTATCTGTAACCTTGGGTGACATGACAAACCTTTTCATGTTTTCTAGCTCTTGGCTAGGGGACAGCTGGAGTTGAATATCCGGAGGCACAGCGACGGGATATTGATAGAATCAAATTTAATTCCACTTATAAAGCTCCCAAAGTAGAATCAATTGAGATTATCAAATCTAGGCAATTAAATGCGGTTACATGGACATTTGAAACGATATACGGGTTGCATTCTTTTTGCAACTACCATATACCAAGTTGATGTCAAAAGAACTTCAGCAGTATTATGAGGCTATAGATTTGCTAAAAAGAAACACTCAATCTGACAAAGTATGCTATGAAGTCCTCCAATAGAGTACAGCATATCTAACGCAGGAATATTGTAGCCGACGAGACAACTCTTAGACGCCGTGGACGTTCCAGAAGGACGCGCCTTTTTTATACCAACCCTGGAATCGGAAGTTCTCACAACAGATACACGATTGCGACAGAAAAATAAAGTCACCCCCCCAACCCTGCTGTGCCACCCCCAGTGCAGCATACAATACACCCCCCACCTGATCTCAATCAAACAATAACCTATTAACATTGTGATTGTGAAATAACTCTTTCTTGTTGGTTACACATTTGTGAAGAAAGCAAAATAAAAAAATAAAAAAATAAAAGTCCCGAGACACGAACGACGCATCGCAGTCGGGGATTCTGATCCTACATGCAATCAATCTGTAGTAGACCTGCATACCAATTTTGCAAACCCGAACTGTAGTGGTGGCTGGAACTTGATGCTGTACCTGAATATGCAACAGTGTATGTTGATGTATGTATGCAATGGGGAGCGTGACCCCACAAACTTAGAAGTCAAGATGGGTAGTATGTAGAATGATGCTGCGCCTCAAGACGGGTTGCGATCTGATAGTTTTCTATAATTTCTACGTTATAGCCTCGTCTCAAAATAGGTTTCGAGTGAGTTTCGAGGGAGGACAGAAAAAACATAATCGTCGAAAAGGGAAGGAAGTAAGAACAAGCGCCAGAAATTCTTTTTCATCTACCAGTGTTCCATGCTTACTCAGATCAATAGCGTGGAAGTGTGGAAGTAGGGTAAGAAAAATGTACATTCTATGCACCTCGAATGCCAGTGCAGGTAAGTTTTTTTTCCACCTTCTTCCATGCATGGTACCTGAGCAGTACCTTTCAAATCTTCCGATTATCACGTAAGATGAAGTAATTATAGAAACATAAATAGAAACATCTTTGAAAAGGCCCGGTAGATTTCTGCAGGAGTTAATGTTGTCCTTTCCGCGTTGTCACCAACATGATTTGACTGCTGCTTGCTGCGGATACCATATGCATAAGATCGATCTACCCGATCATCGTGATCATGATTCTGATGGACAATTTGAGTTATGGTGTTGGAACGGAAAGGTTAAAAAAAAACAAGGGGTAAATTTACTATTACAGTATCCCTCAAAAGGCTCAAAGCAACGCAACATAACGGTTCCCGCTCGTATGCGAAAGGATTTGTCCAACGAACTTTTCGTTTAGGATAAGATGTTGGTAGATCTTCAAAACCTGAAACTTGAGCCCCCACTTGCCTCCATGCTTGGAGACCAGTTTTGGAAGTCCATGTTTGTCCTAACATGAGGCAATGGTTCGTGATGATGAGTTTCCAGGTTCGTTGGGCGGAACATCTGTGCCGACTCTTCCATCCTCAATTATGAAGATCTCTTAATTGACCAGCACCACGATTGGGGCCAAAATGACACGTAGCAATGTAGCAATCGTCATGGCCATGATACTATCAATAAACAATCCTCTTCATTATGAGAGTCTGTTTTAGATATGTCCCGAAATTTAGCATGCAATTTGTATCTTCATACTGATTTTGTTCGGCGTGAGCCGAGCCGATGCTGACTAATGTCGACCCCTAAGCCCGATGGTGGCCGCTTCGTGCCGGAACACATGAGTCTCCGCGTTTACCCCACCATCAACAAGAGCTCAGAGGTATGTCCTCATGTTTCTAATACCACGAATCACGACGAAAGCATTACAGAATACCATACAACTGTCTCGACATTCAAACCCCACCAAAACACTATCAAAAACCGTCTCATTATATTCAAGCCCACAAATCCTCACCCGCACTCGCAAATCCACGTATCTCACCCCCGCAATCCAGTCGCACCAAGCTCGAAAAGTAAACATGGCGCCCCAACTCGACGGTTATTTCAAACAGGTTGATTTGTTATCCGATCATTTCATCGAGCGACTCCGCAAAGCCGTCGCCATCCCTTCTGTTTCTGCAGATGAGGAACGCAGACCCGATGTTGTTCGCATGGGGGAATTCCTCGCCGCAGAGCTGACTGCGCTTGGTGCTCAAGTTGAGAAACGTCCTTTGGGCAAACAGCCTGGAAAGGAACATTTGGAGCTTCCGCCTGTGGTTATTGCTCGCTATGGAAATGATAAGAACAAGCGTACGATTCTTGTATACGGACATTATGATGTACAACCTGCGGGTAAGGAGGATGGATGGGCTACGGAGCCTTTTGAGCTTACTATCGATGATAAGGGACGTATGTTTGGCAGAGGTAGCACAGATGATAAGGGTCCCGTTTTAGGATGGTTGAACGCCATCGAGGCTCATCAAAAGGCTGGTGTTGACTTTCCCGTCAACCTACTGATGTGTTTTGAGGGTATGGAGGAATATGGTTCTGAAGGTCTGGACGACTTCATCAATGCTGAAGCCAAGAAGTTCTTCGCAGACACAGATGCCGTTTGCATATCTGATAATTACTGGCTTGGTACCGAGAAGCCATGTCTAACCTACGGTAAGGTTTCACTAGATTCTTTGTCAATACCTGATATACTAAAACCATACTAACAAAATCTCTCTTCAGGTCTCCGCGGTTGCAGCTACTACTCCATCGAAATCTCCGGACCTGGACAAGATCTCCACAGTGGAGTATTCGGCGGTACAGCCCAAGAGCCAATGACAGATTTAGTACGAGTGCTCGCTACCTTGGTGGACACAAACGGCACCATCCAGATTCCAGGCTTAGCCGACCTGGTAGCTCCTCTCACAGATGAAGAGAAGGCATTATACGGAGACATAGCCTTCACCATGGACAACATCCACGAATCTCTCGGCAGCACAACCACGATCCACGAAGACAAAGACAATACGCTAATGGCACGCTGGCGCTACCCCTCACTCTCAGTGCACGGTATCGAAGGAGCATTTTCGCAACCAGGAGCCAAAACCGTCATCCCCGCCAAAGTGACCGGAAAATTCTCCATCCGAACCGTGCCCAACATGGAACCTGAAGATGTTGACCGCCTGGTATTCAAGTATATCGACGAGCAGTTCAAGAAACTCGATAGCAAGAACAAGATGAATTGCTTCTTGCAACATGCTGGGAAATGGTGGGTTGCGAGCCCTAAGCATTGGAACTTTTCTGGTGCAGCTAAGGCAGTGGAAAGAGTTTGGGGCGTTAAGCCTGATCTCACTCGTGAAGGAGGAAGGTGAGTTTATCCTACCTTAGGCATTTTGTTGCTTGTTTTGATATGATTTGTAATCTGACAATCTCTTTTTTAGTATTCCCGTTACCTTGACATTTGAGCAAGCAACTGGGAAGAATGTCTTGCTTTTGCCAATGGGTAGTTCTACTGATGCAGCCCACTCGATAAACGAGAAGCTGGACAAAAAGAACTACATTGAGGGCATTAAGTTGCTAGGTGCTTATTTACACTATGTAGCCGAGGAACCCATGGTGGATCAATGAGCAATTACTTACAGGGGACTTATTATCAGGATGTGGAATAGGCGTCAAGGTCACAAGCATTCTGTCAATGAAAAGCTATACCAATTTTTGGATTGTTTATGCGCACACTGATCGTGCAAGTTGTTTCTCTATTGTCGTTATCATTCATCATACCGCTCTACTTTTTGCCATCCGCGCCCTTGTATGCCTTAACCTCACGATACGCCTCATATCAATTGCCATCATAATCATGCCCCCATATCTTCCTTCGTATTGCCATTCTTCGTTAATCACTTCTTGTGAAGAAGTAAACGTAAGCGAATTTCTTCATTTCCTCAACATCATTTGCCTTCACCACCTTCTCATCATTGTAGAGCACCCAAGAAGTCGACTTATCCTCTGGGAGTTCCTTTCGGATAAATGCAACGTAATGTCTAAATACACTGTTAGCTTTGCCAATATTTTTGTGATGTTTGAAACTTACCCAGCATGTATGCTAGCTCCTTTGTGGCAAATGATGGACTTTAATTGGAATGCGGCAGGTAATTCGGCACTCCCAGGGATATCTTTGGCGCCGCCACTCTCTGTAGCTGGAGCTTCATCCTCAAATTCGCCTTGATCATCGGGATGACTGAAGAGCCATTCTACAGCTCGTTCCATGTCCCCGCCAGTCTCTTTCAATGCCTTACGTGCTTGAGGTGGTCCGAATCCCATAGCACCCAGCATTTCAATTTTCTCCGGGTCGGCTGTTCCACTTGCAGCTTGACCAGTACCCAAATCTAATGGAGCATCGATGTCAGCATCTTCCATATGAGCAAAAAGCCACTCCATAGCGGCGGTGGAGTCACTATTTCCTGTTGCATGCAGTGCCTTCTCACAACGATTAAGAGGGAATCCCATCCCCTGAAGCTCTTGAACTGCTTGTGGATTGGCAGAGAACGAAGGTTTGTCCTGGGCCCCATCATCGGGCAAGAGTTCTTCGGAGTCTTGAGGTCCAGGAGACTTGTAATCATCCAGCATGAACTTCTCATCCCCAACAACGACGGGAACATTGACTTTTGTAGGAACCCAGTTGACGAGAACGAATCTTCTAGCGTTCACGGCAAGGACTTCAGGGAAAGTCTTGAATAGAGATCGTTTTGAAAATCCATCCTTGCTGCCGCATGCCGAACAGGTAAGTTCTACAATTTCAGGGGATGTGAAGCTATCTAGACATTCTTTTATGGATACAGCCTCGTACTCGTCTGCTTTTTCCTCCGTTGTGTTGGTGGTGGTAATCTTCCGAATCGGCACTGGTATCGAAACATTATCTTGTTCATCTGTACGGTAACGGACCTTCTTGCAGCCTAGGCATTGCAGGCGTTGTTCCATAACGAATCGAAAAGCTCGTGTAGGGTCTTCATAGGGTGTTGAGTGTTGTGATCGAGTAATGAGTTTGAATACATGCAGGAGAAATTCAAACGCATCCTGTTGACGTGCGGTAGAGAACTCGGCGTGTCCTCTGCCAACCAAATGCTTTAGCATCGCCGGTGCCAGGCCTTTCTGGTAGGCAAGATCAGTGGCATCTGCCTGTTGAGCGAAAGGATCTGGGTGTGAATATCTTCCCGAAAGTAATCCATCTGCAATTTTGCGCAATTGTGTTTCAAGATCCTGAGCGGGGTCTTCAACCAAAGGTAAATCTGCGATGGGTAGCAAATAGCGTTTCTGGAATTGTGGCAGGTCGAAAAGACACTGGATAGTGCTCGCAAGATAACAGCTGTTGCCTAAATTCTTCAACCCTGTGAGTCCTGCGCCGAACAACTTTGTAAATTCGTGCCCTTGTTCGTCGGTCATGGAAAACTCCCAGCGCATATTTTGTTCCACATTCATCTCGGTCAAGCTCTTCTCAGTCTTCTGGCGTTCGGCCAATAGAATACCCCAATGAGCAAGATGTGATCCAAGATCATCGTCAATTCGTTCCTCATCGCAAGCATAGCAGTATACATCAGCGCCCTCCGGAGTTATAGATCCTAATTTAACGGCGACGGCATGTCCTGTTTGTTTCTTATGTTCTAATCCGTGAGAGTTCCCGCGAATACCTCCAAATTGTTCTCGTCCGCATCCCAAGTTGCCACACTGCAAGCATAGCCACAAGTTCTCTTGCAGATCACACATAGAGCAATGGCCCAAGTCTTGAGATTGTATTTGTCGTGGACTTTCTTGTTGCATAGTAAGAATATGTTCGCATGATGTAAACTCCTGCATCCAAGCTGTTACATCTGCCTGTCGAGAGAAAGTATTTGCTTTCATGATACCGTCTACCACCGCAGAGATTTTGCCCAGCGATTTGTCGACATTGTCGATGGCACACTCATAACAGCGAACGGTTGTTTGGTAATCGTATCGGTCGGCTTCGGTCTCGGCAGGTATCTCCAGTTTGGACATCTTTTGGGGAGGCTCATCGCGAACTACAACACGTCGAGTTCTTCGAATATTCAGGACTAATGGATGCTTTTTCGTGGTGTGATGAAGTAAAGAATGGTTTCTGTCACCGGTACAGCCGCCATTGAAGCAAAAGAGACAAACGTCCAAGCCTGTGGAGTCATCCTAAGCAATAAAAATCAGCGTTTTGAAATATGGGAAGGTCGCTCTCGTTTCAATATTGAATACTCACTATTGAGTCAAAACATTGTGTACAATCCTCTCGATACACGGATTGGTTGGGTCCAGGAAGCCTCAGTTCTACCAAGAAATGCTGGTTAGTTTATGTTGTAACTTGAGGTAGGGTAGGAGCTTTAAATAGGAAGCTAAGTGCAAAAGTAGAAATAAAGCATTCCATATTCTTACCAGCAGCATCAACGTGTTTACAAGACATGATTGTAATATTCTGTTGTAATCAAATGTCAAGTTTGTCAGTTCAACGAAATGGGACTGTGAATGTGGGATAGTGGGATATGGATGCTAAGTGCTAGTAATTGCCTGGTTGCCGGTCCCGTCTATTTTTGGTGGGGTAAAAGAGAGCTTAGAGCTCTAAAAACAACCTAGTCTAATCGGACAACCCGAAGAATCACTGATTGAAGCGTAGTAGTTAAAATCACCAAAATTACAAAAATCGAATGTCTAAAATTCAAATCATGTCTTTGATTTATGGTAACTCCATGCTATTTAGTATAAGATCCCACATCATCCTCTTATTTTCAAAATGTTGCGAGGAGAATATGTCGAGTTGAAAAAGGTATATATTTCTACTTTAATCTGTTTTGCATATATGATTGGTAAATCATATCGTATATATACTTCAAATACCTCGGTCCATCTCAAACATTCAATAAGTTATGCATTTTCTGGTCTGAAAGTGAATTAATGAGAAGCAAGTGAATCAATAATAATCTCTTTCATTGCATCTCTCATCTAGATTCAGTTGTCCATTCCTCCACTTTCTCTCACTTCCATCTCATCTCCTGCTTTACCTCTCTCTACCTTTGTACCAGAGCTCTGCTCCAACGCCACTATAGTATATACACATCCGATTTTCAGAAATCTATGATCTCTGACCAGAAAACTTCTGCCTGTTGACATGATCATGCCATTTTTCATATAGTTGAAGGCTCAGTTGGAATCCTTCAAGAAACAAGAACTCGCATGTGGCTGCGCAGACTCCGTAGAAGCCGACTTTGAATTTGGTAGCGCAATTGGACTTGCAGCTATTGTCGTTTCTTTCTAGGATCGATTTCCCCTGCTGGAGCATCTACATCTTCTTTGCTTTCTCTTTCTCTTTGGAAGTACCTAGGTAGGTGTTATGCTGTTGGTGGATGGTTCGAATAGCTCTGGGTTTTGGGGTAGTGGCTTTGTTGGGGAGGTATCGCAAGCTACTCCTGGAGTTCGTTTGATTAGCAGAGACGAGAGTACAGCGAAAGTCCGGTTTTATTATAGACGGGTCCTGGATTGACCTGCACTTAAATTATTTCCGGACGTGCTTCTGTCAGAGACTTGTTGCTAAATTGTCAGCCAGCATAACTTCATTAGAGAATGGCTGGCTTCTAGTGACAGGTTCAGCGACTACTCATACCTGAACGAAATAAATCTAGCTGAGGACCGCCACTCCGAAAGGGACATCATATCCAGTGAGAGAGGTTATAACAGAGTGATCCTGTTCAAATCCACGCGGGGTTGATATATAGTGCACTGAGACACGGTCCAGTTCAATAACTCACACCAATTCAAGTCCAGCATGGACATCCAAATAGTAGGCACTTTTACTTGGAGAAAACATAACCAAAAGCCAACGGTTGAACGTGGTGTGAACGTGGTAATATAACAGAACTCCAAACCAATCCTACCTACATACATAGACTCATAGCAGTGCAAGTAGGAAGAATGGGTTGCCTCGACCTCGTGGGTTCCTCGTTCCCTTCAGGCATGCTGATGCAAGCGTCACCCATTTTCTGCCAAACCCCATGCGTCTCTCCCATACATTACTTTCCGATTGAGTAACAGCTCAATAATGATAGTCCAAAGCCCTCTAGCAATGAACATAATTATGTCCCGTCATGCTAATTCCATACTCGGACATGCCAGGAACTAGCCAAGGCATCAATTCTAGTAATAAAATGTAGTGCGTATAGAGCATATAGCATATAATTATTTGAACTGATAGTATTGTATTTTCGACGATTAAAAACCACTTGGGCATCATGTAACAGTTATGTTATTGTCTGGCAGAAGTTCGTATTAACAGCCATCTGCTGCCCTACGTGTATGAATCTCCCTTCTGGGTCCAAAAGTAATATGTATCGAATGCTCTCAGATTCATAAGGAGCCGTATCCCATAAACTGGGGATTAGAATATATAATGCTAGATATCGCATATAGCACCAAAACACATACAAAGACCAATATCCTCATCAAATACATGCTTTTATCGCCAATCGAGTCCCCAGAAACAAACTTATGGACTGTGCTACATGCCAAAGAATCCGCCCTGCTCAACGGTTTTGTTCTGGAAATCTAGATGTCAAATGATTATTAATTTATCATCATCACGTGTATCGCCACCACTTACCTCAGAATCATCGTTTTCTAAAAACTTGATCAGGTGGAAGCGAGTCAAAATGCCGACTCGGACCCGGACCAGTAATTGTAAAGGCTTTAAATATGATTGGCTATTCTATTGATCCCCATTTATATTTCAATTCTTATCTCCGCTTCATTCCTTCATAATTTTGATGGATTTTCATCAGTTTTTTGCTTTGATGACGCTAAGACTAACTTAATAAGGTTTAGTTGTACCACTTTTGACTGCAAACTCCGTGAATCCGTAGCCTCGCCTTTTTTAATTGGTTCGCTCAATAGGCTTAATCCCTTCTTTATTTCATCGATCAAACATTTTTATCAGATCTAAAGGACCTTAACCTCAAGATTCAAACTTAACAATTACACTCACTCTCAATACCACAACAACATCAAGACCTTTTACAACTTCATCAAATATTTCATTCCATTCATCACAATCAAATTCTAAATACTTGAAGTTTATTTCAATCAAACCCGATAATCCTTCAGGAAGAAAAAGATGTTTCGACGAACTCTTTTGAACGCACCCCGCGTTGCTGGTAGAGCGCTATCGGCCACAAATCTTGCAACCCGCCACCGTATGCCCTCTCACATCACAGCACCATCCTTTGTCGCAGGCACGAGAAGCTATCATGAGAAGGTCCTTGACCATTACTCTCGACCACGAAATGTCGGAAGTATGCCACAAAAAGATACCGATGTAGGAACTGGATTGGTTGGAGCACCAGCATGTGGCGATGTTATGAAATTGCAAATTAGAGTCGACCCAAATACCAATACCATCTCCGATGTTAAGTTCAAGACTTTCGGTTGTGGCTCTGCAATTGCGTCATCGTCTTACTTGACGGAATTGGTCCGAGGAATGACTTTGGAGGAAGCTGGTAGAGTTAGGAATACAGAAATTGCAAAGGAGCTCTGTCTTCCCCCAGTGAAGCGTAAGTTTACTTTTATATCGACCTATCACTTGTTTGGTAAACACTAACACCACTTTGCAGTTCATTGCTCTATGCTCGCTGAAGACGCTATCAAATCCGCCATCTCGAATTATTACACCAAGAACCCCAAGGTCCAATCCACCAACCTCGGAGGTACCAGTGCAACTATGCCGAAGATTGACATGGAGACTGTTATGGAGCCTATTGCTGGTCAAACAGCTACGGCTTAAATTGATTGTGACATCAAATGGGCGGGGATATGGGAGTTCTTCTTTTTTTCAGTTTTGCTATCAGGAAGTTCCGGTTTGGGATAAGACGAGCGTGATATCAGCAATGAGTTATTCAACTTTTCGGAGGTCCAAATGATAATGGAGGACAAAAAGGTTGGCTCAGATGGCATTCGCTTGAATGATGCTCAGAGATGAGGAGTATCTAATAAGGCGAAACCATTCTGGGCAGTATGTACAAAATTTCCGCAGTGAAGTTTATCTATGAAGCCAAGGCAAATCGATCGTATGATGAATCAATCAATCAAAATATAAGATCAAAGAAATAAATAGTTCCACTCCATATCTTGATGAGTGCTTTGTTCTTGATTGTAATTTTTGTAATTTTTGAGTGAGGGTGTATATTTTTGCTTTGCTATATGCCCAATATGCATATGCAGACCAACCAAACCAAGCGACCGAGACTTTCGGTGTTGAGGGTATTTATTTCAATTGAACTTTATGTTGTTGGATTAAATGGAAAGTAGCATCATCTTCTATCTCTTGAGCACTTGCAAAAGACTGGGTGAAGTATAATGCTCATCAACTTGATGGATTTGAAACCGACAACTAAAGTTTTTTGGTATTCTTCAAAGTTCTCCAGAGTCGTAAGATGTTGATATATTTCTAGATTAATATTTACAACTACATAAAGATTTTGGATCTGGAAGATACTCGGTGGAATCCGAAGTTTATCCGTTATCCAGCTGTCCCAAAAGAGTATGGCCTTGAGCCGAATCCCTGTCATCATCTCTTATCGTTTTTGTGGAAAATAATTTTTTTATCAGCTACTTTGAAAATACTCCATCACAGTTTGCACATTTTCAATTATGCCGAAAAGAACTCTTGATGATACGGAATTAATATCCGGAGAGACCAATCCTCAAATCTCTTCGAAGAAAAGCCGCAAAGACAAAAAGGAAAAGAAATCTAAGCATGTTGAAGAACCAGCTACAGAAATTCCTACTCCAGACGACGATGAGGTAGAGTCTAAAGAGGCTCGTAAAGAGAAGAAGCGCCTCAAGAAGTTAAAGAAAGCCGAGAAGGCAGAGAAGGCCGAGAAGGAATCATTGAGCGAGGAGAATGTTGTTGAGACAACCTCTGAAGTCACTACTGATCCGGCAGATGCGAAAGGTGGTAATCTTCCGAATCGGC
>JWJA01000396.1:0-16551 GCA_000812885.1 Lanzia echinophila
TCTGATCATGTATTGCGTTACCTTCCCATGAAAAAGGTCATCTCATTTCCAATCAACAGTATTATGCTATCGATAGCTTCCCACGACCAATGCCCCTTCGAACAGGCGAGATTTATATTTAGAGCGCATGGAGGATACATCATCGCAATGCGCCGTTCTCGAGGGATCGCGAAAATTAACTGATGCGACGATTTCTTGTGTATACCAATCGTAGAACTATGAATTCAGATAGGTTAGTAAAAATACTCAGCGAGGTTTCTAAAGAAAGTGCCCGCAAAATAAGCAAATATAAAATACTTCTTACTCCACTCACGGACATTTGTTTGACTTTGTAAAGCTGGGTAAACAACTTTAGCGATAGCAACAATCTTCCCCTATTATCTCATATATACTTAGCTGCTTTCGCCAACTTAGCTAACATATCACATGCTTTTGTTGCACGTCTTACTTTGAAAAAGTATACTACTTACTCCACTCACGGACGTTTGTTTGACTTTGTAAAGCTGGGTGAACAACTTTAGCGACGGTGACTATCTTCCCCTGTCGTCGTGTAAACTTAGCTGCCCTGGCCAACCTACCTAACATATCACGTGCTTCTGTTGCACATCTCATTTTGAAAAAGTTGAGATTATTTAGCGACGGCGACGATCTTCCCCAATCGTCGTGTAAACTTAGCTGACATATCACGTGCTTTGTTGCACATCTTATTTGGGTGAACAAGTCTAGCGACGGCGATGATCTTCCCCTGTCATCGTGTAAACTTAGCTAACATATCACATGCTTTTGTTGCACGTCTTATTTTGAAAAGTTAGGATTTCAAGCCCAATCTAGCATATTACCTCAAGTAGGACTATTGTATGTAATAGTGGAGGTTATTTTGTAAGCCTGGAATAGCACGTATGTTATTTGGGGCAGGGTTGAAAAGTTGTGTGCCAAATGATGTTTTTACCGTTGAATATAACGGCGGTAACAAGCCGAATTACACCACCCGGCAGTGTGTGGAGAGCGTACTCCCCGCCTGACGACGTACCACACGGAAGATGACGGTTTCGTGGCTTTGATGTTTGGTATGAATGAAAGGCGTAGATGTACGGAGACATGTGAGAGGAGGAGAAAGAAAGTACACGTACCATAGAGGGAGCGAGGAGGATGGGGGAAGCGGCTGTGACACAGTCGATCGAGCAATCGTGAGTTAAGTCAAGAGCTGGTGAATCGAGCTGGTAATCGAAATGCTGTCATGAACGTGGTAATCTGGGAGGATACTAAAAATATAAGTGGCAGCGGTAAGGTGAATCGAAATGCTGTCATAATCGTGGTAATCTGGGAGGATGCTAAGATTAGAAGCGGCAGTTACCACTGTCGAGTCAATCTATGCGTCGATATCGACTCGATTTAATGAAATTACGAGTCCCGATGTTGGCCTCAGTCCTGAAAATGTGTCACCGTTGCCGAACGTACGACTTTTAGGGCCGTCCGAAGTTCTCTTCGGTGACTACAACCTGCCACCTACGTGTTCCCTTTGTTCGAAGCCGATCCGAACTCTTAGTTCCCCTGAACATCCGAACTTTCCTCGTGGAATTTTGACTCACGATTTAGAGACCTCCTTAACATCCGAACTTTCCTCGTGGAATCTTGAGTCACTATTCAATGACTCCCCCTTTAATGGCACGATGACTTCGAACTGTTAGAGTCGATCTGTGACTCAAAGCCCTCCCGGTTTTCTATAAAGGGGGGCCGTCCCCCCCCTTAGGATCTACTTTCTTTCCACATCTTCTACACCACCTTCGGGAAACATTCCACTACTACATCTATTAACAATCATAACATTCACCAAGCACTCGTTCAACATTAGACTATATCACCCTCATTCTTCTACTTCTACTAGAACTTTAATACCTATTCGTCGCTACCTTCAGCTTATATCTGCCTTATTGTTTGTGCTTTACCTGCACATTAGAGGGGTATTGATCTCTACCTAATCGTCCACCCTCGCTCATTGTTTGTGCTTTACCTGCACATTAGAGGGTATTGATCTCTACCTAATCGTCCACCCTCGCTCATTGTTTGTGCTTCACCTGCACAATAGAGGGTACTGATCTCTACCTACTCGTCTTTTCAACCCTCATTGCTCCACTACGGCTCCGACATTTAAGTACACGCCTTACCTATCCGTCCTTACCTACTCGTCGCTTCAACCTTCATTACTCCCCTACGGCTCCGACATTTAGATACATCCTTACCTACCCGTCCTTACCTACTCGTCGTTTCAACCTTCATTACTCCACTACGGCTCCGACATTTGAATACATCCTTACCTATCTATCTTACCTACTCATTCATCAACCCTCATCACTCCGCTACGGCTCCAACATTTAGATACATCCTTACCTACCCGTCTTCACCTACTCATTCATCAACCCTCATCACTCCACTACAACTCCAACGTTTAGATACATCCTTACCTACCCGTCTTCACCTACTCATTCATCAACCCTCATCACTCCACTACAACTCCAACGTTTAGATACATCCTTACCTACCCGTCTTCACCTACTCATCCAACCCACTTCATTCTTCAACCTATAATCATACATTCGGCCTACTGCTATCTCTTCCCACTCTCCAAACTCATATCATTATCCGAGTTCAGCTCAAACATTCGAGGATACCTCACCTATCTTATTTATCTCGACTACCAGCTTCCGGTCCGATTATCCAACATATCCTTAAACTTCAGGCCTACTACAACCTCTACCTAGTCGTCTAACCTCAATACTATTCCACTTCGACGTCGACTCTCAACACATTAAAGCCTCATCTACTAGTACTCGCTTAAGCCTTCATCAGTCTACAACATACACTTTGGTATTCAACAGAGCCTGTGCACAACTACCCCTTTTTAATCACCCCGAATCGTTAGCTCAAGTCAATTACACAATTTCAGCTTGAATATCCAGTTAATTACTTTTCAGCACTTAGACTATGTCTGCCCCAATGGCACAAGCTACACCCCTCGCGGCAGCGAATCTCGCCATGCACAATTTGATGTGCACAACCGCCGATGATGAACAGAGAAGTATGCCCGGCGGAGCAATTGATGGCCGTGATGAAAAACGCTATTTCTGCGGTTGCATATGGAATGAAGGCAAACACATCAACGCGCGCCCGAGACTCCTAGAGGAACAAGCAAAAGAGCCCAGAGATGCCCAATTTGTGGGAAAAGATGGACTTTCTGACGACAGCGGTAGCGGTAGCGATATTGAATGTGTCGGACCCGATGATATTTCGGAGTTGAGTTATAAGAAGACTGGCTTCCGTTATGATAATTTATTTGAAGCCCCATGCAAAACACACCAAGGAATTTTGAAGAAACTGGGGGAGGAAAAAGGCCACCCTGACTTTCCGTATTTCCTGACCGGACTTACTCGCGCCTGTCTTATCCCAGGTGGGGATGATGAGAATGATGAGAATGATGAGACAACGCCAGTGGAAGACAGATATTATAAGTTAAGAGCAATACTCGAGGAAAGAGTCGTTGATGAGACACAAGCAGAGGGAGGTTCGGAAGCGGCAGGTTCAGAAGTGGCAGATTCGGAAGGAGGCTCAAGCATGAGAGTAAGCGCAAGCTCGGTGGCAGGCTCAGCATCGTCTCAGCATGAGTTCACGCACATTCATGAGGTCTTGGGGCGGGTAGGAAAAGACTGGGAGACTGTCACCAGCTGCTTATACTACAACACCTTCCTCAAAAACTACCTCAAAGAAGCCCCCCACTATAACCCCAATGATCCGGTAGCGAAGGCTATCACTGAGGCTGAAAAGAATATTTGGAACTACCGCGATAAACCTGATGAAGTGGTTCGGAAGGGTTCCTCGACCCAAAGAAAGCAAGACGATTGCGCAAATTTCAAAGTTGCTCAGAATTGTCAAAATCTTCTCCGCCAAGCAAAGCGACAAATCGAAGAATTCCAAAGCCAACAAGCAGAATCGTCTGGGGCCGGTCCATCTGAGGCAGGACCTTCTAAGAGACCACGTAATGCGTAAGCTTCACTGCAATGGCAGCTTTATCCTAAAGCTGGCAACCCACTATGTTCTTCTATCATTTGTGGGATATCGATACGGACCATCGAGCACGGGATACACTCTTTACTTTTCTTTCTACATTTCTTTTTCATTGATAATGGGACTTGGAGCATAGGAGACATTCTTTTTTTGGCGAGATGATGGAATTGGGATTTGGGGCATAGAGATAATGGGACTTGGAGCAAAGGAGACATTCGTTTTTGGAATTGGGATTTGGGACACAGTGCATTGGAGACATTCTTTTTGGAAACACGCGAGACTTTTCACGACCTAGGGATATTGTCCACAGATGATACCCGGACAGGCGTTACAGATAGAAATAGAAACACACGATAAACTAATAAAAAATGCGTTGATGTTTATGTGTTGGTTGGCAATTGTGCGATGCTTCAATATGTGATTGAGATATTTTGGTCGAGCCTTGAAATGCATGCAAGATACCATTTAAATGCGATCGCAACACTAGTGGGTGCATTAATTCCCTCGCCATTTTTCTATTTCCAAAACTTTATATTAAATCCAATCCATTATCAATTCAGATGAGAACTTACTCAATGATTACCTATCACTTGAACATTGTGAGTCTAAAATCTAAATTGAACGGATTAATGTTTGAAAAGTTATTAGACATCTGAAAGCCCCGGTGTGGTGAAGTTTTTATTGCTCCCACTGGTGCAATTACACCTTTGATCATGTCAGCACAGCTAGCTGAACATAATACCGGTAGTTGAAAATCCAGCACTTCTCCTCAAACATAAATCGCTCGTCTATCGAATGGAGCCTCAACAGAACGGTGCGACACTGGTAAGAAATGGATGGGTGAAGAAACCATGCTAAGTGTCTGTCTCCCATCATCGCGGGTGAATTTCCACGACAGCAACTTTATTCTTGAAAAGAATTGCATGTTAGAAAATCCAAATGCTCATAGTGAACAACAAACCCCGTCTCAAAAGCATGAGAAATTTTTATCAGGAATTCCAAAGTACAGTAAAATACAAAATACAAATACCTACAACCCACTACCCCACCAGCCCCTCTAAGTTGCCCCAATAGGAACCATCCCACGACCCCATTTCTCGGCGACCTACCAACCTGGAAACTCCATACCAAAAACTGGGCCCTTACAGATAAAGTCCATTTACTTTATCGCTATCGCACTCTAGTTCCAATCCAGTACATAACCAGTTCGGCACCGAGACTACCTAGGTACATCTAAGGTTCTCACTCAAGCTCCACCCATAAGCTGCAAGCACATAGGCCCCTAGAGCGAAAATCAAAATCAGGAAACTACACGAGTCAATATCGGTTTTCAAAGTATTGCAATCTATCAATATAAATACTGGGGTACCACATACTATTTTCTCGTCTCTCGTAAATGCACGGTGGCCATAGTGTAGAATAGATATGTTTATACTATCAAGGCATCCCGAAAGTGGGAGGCACAAACGAACGTTGAAAAAAAATGCACTGTTCATGTATTTCAGCACTTATCCTCCAGATTTTCTGGATCCACTTGGTCTGGACTCGGGTCGTTGTGTGGGAAGGTAAAGCGCGGATAAGAAATGGAACTACTGTAGTAAGTAGATCTAGATGAGGTAGCTCCGGGCGCTAGATATCATATCACACCGCACATCTATCTACAAATCACACATTCACACTTGCATCGGGTACACGGATGATATTTGGTTGTGTTTTTTGGAAAACCCTTTTGTATTCAAATGGGATGGAATTTAAGCATTAAGCATTACCGGTATGCCTGCGTTTGCAATTCATAGCATCGTTATTGAAATTCATTCCCATCATATAACTCATCGTAGCCCAAAACTCCCCTACACTACCCCCAAACCACCAGGACCCATCGCTTTTCATTATTCCCACCCATTCCTTTCCCCCATCAGACACGCCCCAAGCCCATTGTTCAAATAGATAGATAGATAGATAGATAGATACATGTGCAACTCCATTTCCCACCTACGAAGGAAAGAGGAAAATTAACACAAACATGAATGACACAATACGAAAATGGATATCATAAGTGCAAAATCCTGTACTGTAGAACCAGAAAAGACTCAAAACATAATCCACTCGCCTTCCACTCCTTCCATATACCTACTCCATTTAAATGGTCCCCCACCACTATATCCCATGCCCATATTTGCATTATCCTTATCGCCATCCTTCTCCGCCGCCCAAAGCTTTTCGAGGACTTCTAGTCCGGCCAGATTATTCAGGTATCCACTTCTTCCCATGATTTCTCTGCACTTGCCACGCACGATACTCTGTTGCAACTCATTCACACATTCGCTACCACTGATGAAAAGTGGCCACAAGAGGAACTTTTCCAATCCGCTACCATTTTCGAGACTAGTGACATAGAATAAAACTTGGGAGACGAGATTCTGGAAATTGAGATTGGAAGATGGCAATTTGGGACAAGCAAGACGCTCGGTGTAGAGGAGAGCAGAGTAGCGGAAAGCTTCGGAGATGTAGCCGAAATCGCGGAGTTGGGTAGGTGATGGGTTGACGGGGAGAGAAGCAACGACGCGGGAAGGGTCGAATTCCCATTCTTGAAGAGCGAGGCGGGCAGATTTCCATTCGTTCCAGAAAGTGGTTCGGAGGTCGTCTTGAAAAGTGGGAGAAGAGAGGTTTTGCATAGAGAGTGAAGGTTCGTCATCAAGGGTGCTGGCAAACCCATTGCCATCGAAGGACATAGAATGTGAGTGGAGGTTGTAGAAGTCGACGAGAGCTTGACCAGAGAGACGCGGTCGGGAGTGTGAGAGTAAGGTACGATTCATAAGAGGCGATGATGGTGAGGAATCGTTCATGACGGGTCTGTTTTGTGATAATACATTTAGTCGACCTAGTTTTGCAATGGTCTTGAAGAGAACTGAATCACAACCCGCCATGTTCTCGAGGGCATGATTGGGATTGGAAGGATTACCAAGCATTTCAAGATAGCCACCACGAAGTTGGGCTTCTCGATCATTGATGCTTGCAGTAATACCATCAAAATAAGTGAACAGAGTTTCCATCCAACCCCAAGGTTTGGGTTCGATTCCTGAATCTCGCATCCCAAGAATCTTTTTCACGCCAGCGAACTGTGTACGGAATTGCGCGACGCCCGATTCGCACATGCGATAATGGCAAAGGATGAATAAAGTGGCTAGTACGCAATCATGACGAGCTTTCGAGGGATCACTGAGTTGTTGGTTGAGTAAGGAAACAGCAAGCGATCTGTGTTGATATTCTTCTTGAAATGATGCGTCGCTACTGGAAGGATCGTGATTTGCTTGTGTGGAGGTTATTCGACTGCAGACGGGGCGGCCCATCGACCCGCCAAGATTAATTCGATCTTGTAGTTCTAAATCCATTGTTTGACGCCAGAAGTCTTGACCGAGTGATTGTTTTCGTTTCATGCGCAGATTGCATGCGGCAAGCGCACAGATAGCATGTTGAAGGCTTTGGCTGGAGGAGGCGAGCGCAAGAATATGTTCTCGATAGGGGTTGCTGGGGCTATCGATGGCAACTACCGACGGGCAGATGATTTTCTCGTAGTAATCTAAAAAGAATGAGATTCGAGGTGATAATTCAGAAATGAGTGAAGATGGTATGGAATCGTGAGCATTCATAAGATGAAAATTTTCTGTTTCTGACGTGGGGGAACCAACATCATCTTCATTGATAGAAGTCCAGCCAAAATTACTCGATCTAGCACTTGTGGCATAGACTTCAGAATCATGTGCGTTTTGGAGTCCTGTATTTCGTCAGCAATGAAGATAAGTATAGGTCATGAATGAAATTTACCTAACATTTCATCGTCATAAAAAACATCATGCACCGACGGGGAGCCTCGATGCGATGTTTGAGGTTGACGACCCTCCGGAATATCATAGACATTTTGATGAGAGCTGATGCTCGAACTCATGTCTGATTGGGCATAATATTGTTCAGGACAAGAAGTGGGCGCACGTGAGTCGCTCAAAATACTCGAACTCTGGTCTGTCATAGATGTTCTTGAGGAATTGTAACTGTTGTACATGAATGAAACATCATCACGATGAAATGACTGACTTAGAGGGGAGGTGTAGTCGCTCTCAGGATATGAGTTCAAAGAATCGACGGAACTTGAGAGCCCTGGGCCTTCTGATCTCATGCCGAGACTAAGCGTGTGTATCCGTTGGAGTTGTGGGGGCAACTGGTTTTGAATCTGACGAGGTTGATTGAATTTTGGAAGAGTGAATTCGTGAGATGGCGCCGGCGTATTCCAATCAGACATTCCAGTTGTTGGAGTACCGTGAGGACCCATATGAACAAAATCGTACGTCATGAATGGACTGACAGGTACGGAAACCGGATTTTCCATTTTAATTCGAACTCCATTTTCACTTTGATCCATTGATCTCGAAATTGTTGATGCAGCTCGTGGTCGTTGTGTTGGGGGACTTTTAGGCGCAGGGGCAGATTTCGCAACGGGAAGGGACAATCCGCGAAGTTTTCCACGACTCGCCACACCCACACCCCACGTTAATTGAGTTTTATAACCTGAACATTCATTCCCAACCTCCAAGCATTGTGAACAATATGGTCTTCGACGATCGCATTTAACGTTGCGTCTTGTACACGCAAAGCAATCGTCTAAAGCACCACTCGCTGGGGCTCTCCTACGTCGCTTGCGTTGAATGACCGTTGGTGGGTCCAAGGAGGTGGTGGTTGAGAGAGGACATTCTACAGGTAGTGTCATTGTGAAAATGATATAGGTTTTAAGAATAATTATTGACAATAGGTATTAGAAATTGATTCCATCGAGATATAGCCAAGTGAAATAAGAAGAATGTGGAGAAGTGCCGTTGTTGGCTGAAGCTTGGGGGTTTGCAAGCTTTGGACAATATTCATGGTGGGCATGGCAATCAATTATGAGGAGCAAATCGAACTAGACGATGAATACCCCTAGATAGTAGGTCCGCCCCGACACACCTTAAAATAATGGGTGGGGATCATCGTTGAGGCTTTACAAGGGGCGACTGAAAAGTATGTAGGGTAGGTAGGTAGGGTAGGTAGATAGACAATACAATAATGGATGGAGGGTAGACGGGCAGGGAATTAGAGCAGGCTTTCCTAGGAACCGAGGATCATTGATAAATTCAACTGCCACCTCCGAATAGCTATAATGATTTTTAATATATTATTTGACTAATCAGATTTTATCAAATATCTGCAAAGGAAGCACAACGCAGCCTTCCATGCAGAAATCTCTCCTTCTTTACTAGAGTGAGCTAATTAGAGTACGGTCCGTACTTTGGTATCTATTTTATTCGTCAGATTTGATTATGGGAACAAGATTGCACGATTAAGACTTGGCAAATATGATAGACTCTATTGGAGGATTTGAGAGAATTCGAATAGTGCAATATTTAGAAATATTTAAAGCATGAGCTTGAAATCATAAAAGAACCTATAGCCTTACAGTATAGAGATTCAACTCCATTGAAGGTCGGTCCATCCACATTATTTACTGTGCCGTAGAGATGATCGTGAAAACCAGGGTGTTATTTCGCCATTGCGGAAGCTATTTTGAATGCCTAGGTGGTGCTAAATGGACCCTAGATATGACTAGGTTGGAGGGCAATTAACCTACTAGATAGCTCATAAGTTGCAACTTATAGTTCATTCTATTTTAAAGAGTTAAAAATATGTTCATACTTGGACATTAATTTAGTTCTGTTATTTCTTTTTATGCTGGTATTATATTTATCACAAGTTATGGAAGTTAAAACTATACTGTAAGGTTACTGGAGGAGATTTGCTTCCAAATATCATTTTCGGACAATATAAATTTCGGAGATGAAAGGTTACAGGTATTTATCAGAGGATACAAAAGCCACCGGCGTCAGGTACCCCCCACTAAGGATTGGTACATTATACTGGTGGGGAGGCAAAAACGGTATTGCCGTGAAAATACTGGAAAATATGCTTGGCCGTTGATGGCATTAGTTTTCTTGGCTTTATTAGCTGGGTTAATTCAAAATCTTAACTATATCACGAATTATGACTAGCATTTCGATGTACCTATACAAAGCCTATATGAGACATATTTTCATCTAGGATAGTCAAATTCAATTGTAAAAGAAACAATTTCGGTATTACTTCGTACTTGATAATGGATCTCTGGGGGTTTCCCGAGGCCAATGTGTGATCAAGGCACAATTGCATCTGATGACAATCGATAAACACTTTGAAAGATAAGAAGGGGGAGGGGGTTAACTTGTGCTGCGTGCACTAGGAGCTGCAATTTTATCCTGGACATGAAGTATGCGTCCGAATGCAGGAGAAAACTGCGCCTAATGAGGGGCACCGCATATTTCTACATGGCTGAGCTGTTCATGAAGAACAATCATTATTTTATTCCGTGGTTGGCTTAAAATTGGTCGCGTCGAATATATTTTGCACCAAAAAGAAGGCTTCGTGAAGTGGACCTGAAGAGAAAAGAAAGGGAATGAGAAAGTCCGTTGCAAGTTCAGTAGTAGATTGGGGATCTTATTTTATTTTGTGTACGAAGTACTCGTATTGTGTATGTGGAACTAAGATGCTTGAGCCACTAACATAATTCTACTATGCAATTGGCCGTTAACTACCTTTTAGCTCGCATTTTAACAGCCAGTAAGTAAAGCGGTCGAAAAGTTGGCCGGCCCCTTCATTAGTTTTACTTTCTATCCTGTTTTATATTCAACAAAGTTATACTAAGTGTACTCATGACTTCAGGGTCGTAGGCTAATGCTATCTATACAAGTACAACATTTTAGATGATGGAATATGAGATGATGAGATGATGAGATCTCTTGAGGAATATCGATGACGATCCCAAATTTTACGAGGACGATGTCTGTCATATTTTTCCGTTCAGGTTCAGGTTCAACCGCGATTTTCTGCACGACAACCGCCACTGCATAAAATAACGGCCAGTTGCAATCATGGCTGTCCAATAGTTTCCAATCAGATATCTGACATGGATAATTTGTCCTGATTTTTTGATTTTACGATTACGCTATCTCGTTGTGGATACGGGCTAGAAGGTTTCGAAGGCTGCATAGAAGGATTTGATGATACAGAAAATCTACTGAATAATGAGAAAGCCATACCAACATTGCTAAAAGATGCAAATCAGGTTCTTCCAGTCGGATTACCTATTGGTCGTCGGCTGGTCATACGTGACACAGTATTTTTGTCGGTTTGAATAGCCCGAGGTAGTTCTAGGTAGCCCTAGGGGTGGCTTCGTTTTACGGTAACATGGGGGAGGATAAGGGTGTAAAGATCCATCCTAGTAGATTTTAAATGTCTCTGCCATGCCATCCATGGCGAGTATTGCGGCGAGTAAGGTAAATTTACTTTACTGAGTTTTCGACCTTTGAAGAAAAACAAAATCATTTACGGCTTTGCTCGTAGTGTCTCTACTATGAATTAACTTTTCTCTAAAGTAGCTTGACAACTAACTTTTCGACAAAAGCTTCTCCACAACTGCCGGAAGAACTAAAATAAGCCTTTTGTAAAAAAGATTCTACTCAACACATGATGTTATTGGAGCAGAGATTTCACTCGTCTTAATTTCGCTGTAATAATGAAAAGAAAGAAGTGGTATCAATACTGGGGATCATGCTATCGTCCCCGAGAATTCATGACAGGTTCTAATTTGAAATCAAACCTAAAATCGAGTGTGTTCGATAAGTCCTCAAGGACCGCGGTCTCATGTACTAACGGCGATTTCAAAAATGGGAAACATCTCCGATGAGTTGTCGCTCTGAATAGGAAAATGTCTCAGATACCGCGATGGCAGGATTATTTTACACAATGATTTACAAACGACCGACTCTCAATAATGCCTAGCATCTAAAAAGAAAAAAAGGATTTCGGAAATGGCCTAAACTTTCCCTGCTATCTGGAAAAGGTATGAGAATTAATTTATTTTATTTTTTGTGCGCCGAAAGGATTAAAAATATCGCGGAGAGAAATCAATAGATCCTAGATCCTACCGCTTCTCATCGAGCTCTCCGTTTACCGATGCCGTACTTAACCTTCCGAACCTTTGTCCCCTGACTATTCCGAGCTGTTTCTATGCTGTTATTGGATGAAATCTACGATGCCCAATCAGTGAAGATTTCAATTGTGTGGTTGAGGTGATGGAACGTTACACCACGTATTTTCGGATTGGTTATAGATCTCTATGGCTTCGCCCGTGATAGTATCAAACCCTTGAAGAAAGAAAAGATTCTGGGGAGCAAGGAGACGGTAAGGTATGAGCAGTAGGGTCATGTACGTCGTACAAGTACCTACCGTACGTAGCCTTTGCATCCCAGACTCGGATCTTAACCATCAAATTCAAAGGTCCGAGAGGTTAATAATCGTTGCTGCAGAAGGATTCTCTGTCTCAAATGCCTATATCACATGTTTGCTAGAACTACTAAGTATGCCAACCTTGATCTTGGTCCCTTGTACAGCCGCACTCATCTCGTAGCGGCATAATAGCACGGAGATGAAGCCAACAGAGGTGTGTGTTCTCATAATATCACGCCTTGATAAGTATCTGCGAGGGGAAATCGTGGGGGTCTTATCCAATATATTTATCGGATGTGAGACTTCTTTTGAAGTACCCGTCCCCACACAAGTTATCATTATTCCATCATCACGATGCACACACATCCATAATAGGACATTATCAAAAAATGCTTGACCTTAACACCAAACAGTTGTTGTAATATCGTCACGACTCTAGGATGAATGAGCAGAATCCTCATTTGGAGTCCCGAGAGATGATGTAAAAAAAAGAAAGGGGGGGCAAGAATCACATGCTCAAGGCAAAAGATTCGACACGTGATGGCAACGTCACGTGGTGATAAGATTAGCTTCGAACTTTTTTTTTTGGGTGTGAAGATTTTCGAATTTGATTGTGTGTGAGTTCCTAAAAGCAACACAACGACAACTTCATCATCTTCAATCCACCACTTGTTATTGTTGATAATTATCAAACATGGGTCGCGAACTGCAGAAAAGAAAGAATAGATCTTCAATTGCTAAGATCAAGCTGAAGCCAAAATCCAAGCGTGTCAATCCTCTTGGAAACCCAATTATTGCTG
This sequence comes from Lanzia echinophila, assembly GCA_000812885.1. Lineage (NCBI taxonomy): Eukaryota > Fungi > Ascomycota > Leotiomycetes > Helotiales > Rutstroemiaceae > Lanzia > Lanzia echinophila. Next base: position 13,206 of record JWJA01000396.1, read on the forward strand.
CAAACTGGTAAGTAACAAACTTTTGTCATCTTTGATCTATTATCACAATATTTTGTACTTACATCATATGCAATAATAGGAGACAAGAAGAGACCCTCACACAAAACTATCGTCGCCTTGGTCTAACTAGTCGACTCAATTCTGTTACTGGCGGAATTGAAAAAAAGAAAGCTGGTCCAGAATCGAAAACTTCCACCGCGAGCAAACTTGCGATCACAAACGCCTTTCCCAAAGCATTTGCGCCCACCGAAGCCAGAGTTGAGAGAGATCCAGAGACCGGAAAGATCCTACGAGTAATTCACGACGAGAAGAAACCCAACCCATTGAACGACCCGCTGAACTCGGAGGATGAAGATGGTGAAGGGTTCGAAGGATTTGGCGAAGAGGGGGAAGGTATGCCAAAGAATGAGATTGTGCAGATGTTAGAGGAGCAGGCTAGCAGGCAAGGCGAGAAGAGAGAGAGGAAACAAAGTGAAAGGGAAAAGGAATGGATTGAGCGCTTGGTGGGGAGATGGGGAGATAATTACGGAGCTATGGTTAGGGACAGGAGATTGAATCCCATGCAGCAGACGGAGCCAGATATCAAGCGAAGGGTTCAGAAATGGAGAGAAGCTGGTGGCGTTATTGTTGCAGAGTCATAAGTGCTTCGGTTACTGGTGGACAAAATGACAATGCATGGCGTTTGGAGTTGTAGGGAATGCAAAAGTACTAAAGAGCAAAAGGAAATGCACACTATAATTGCAATTCACCTTTGCGTCCTTTCTTTCCTTGGCCTGACATAGTCCAGCCGAGAAATCTATTTGCCTATTCTAGCTGCTAGATACAGTTCTGACTTCCTGTTCACACGGTTTGGACTTTGTATTCTTTACACCTCTGGAAACAATACAAAATAGAAAGCTTACCTATCATTAACTTTACACATGACATACGCTCAGTTTTGATGAACCTCAATCCTCCTCGTCGCTAGGAATATTGATCTTTTACAACCGTAGTGTCACCATGTACAGGAGTGTCACCATGTACAGGTGTTACGCCACTCGCTTAAGGCATCTTCCTGCCTATAAATTTCAAGAATCGTAATACTACCCATTTCAAAAACTTTCAAATTGGTACACTCATACATTGCAATTCATCGACCACATCAACTATAACACATGACAAGATAGCGGCTACTACGTCGTTTCAGACAGAAGAGCCGACCAGTAGAGGCGCCGCAGCTTACGTCCTCCCCGTAGTCGGATATTGGTCGTATAGCAAACACAAGAAAACTATCTTATAAGATTTTGCGAACAGTCTAACGGCATGATAATTATCCAGCAATATTCACCATAATACAGGATCGCGCCGATCTCCGTTTTCGCAGTCTCCCACACCCTGCCGTGGCACTATCACTCTTACCCGCATCGCCTCCTGGTATCTTGCTTGTCCTTCAACCGAGAGTAGTAACTTGAGGGATCTTGTGGCTTGGAACTCAATATCTCCGAGCTTCCTAAGGAGGAAGCGAAGTACAGACCGGTAACTAGACGGTCTGTCTGTGGAATCCCTGTTTCTATCGTTATGATGCGAACAAGACAATTGCCTCGAGCAAGGGGGGGTCTCTTGTAAGTGTTTAGGATGCTCTTCATCAAACCACTATTCTCTAGCTAGTACTGACATCGTTACAGCCGAGTAGCGTCTCATTCACAGGTCCAACAAATTTTGAAATCTACTGAGAATGATGACAACTCGAGTTGCAAGCAGTCTAGACTTGGTTCTCACAAATGCACAACTACCAATATTGCCACTACTCCCGATACCCACGAAGTTGAAACTGCCGGTTTCACTTGGTTTCCAAAGCTACCTTTGGAAATCCAAACGTACATCTGGGAAACCATCCGTGATTCTGAGCCACAACGTGTGGTTGTGGTCTATAGCCAAAATGTGATTGATTCTTTGGATGACCGCAGACTTCATTGGACCGGCTTCGTCTCTCCCACGCCTATTCCTGCCATATTACACACGTGTTCATCATCTCGAGCTATCGCTTCACGTACCTATAAGCTATCTTTCGGCATGACCACTGAAGAGACCATCGTTCCGCCAATGATCTACTTTAATTACGAAAAGGATATACTCTACTTCCGGGAAGATTGCGAAATCCATAAGTATTTCTATAGATCATGCATCGAGCCATTCTTTGCGCTTGTCAATCGTGCGGATATCGATCGTGTTAGAAACCTAGGGTTTCACAGTATGATCCCAGGCATATTACATTACACGTTGGTTCAATTTCACAAAGATATAAAGCATTGGAGCGGGATTCGGAAGGTCTACATCGGTTCCGACGGGCTCAGACATCAGCATAAATTTGAAGCGACCAAACCAATAGCATTCAAAGAGCTACATAGCCATTCATGCATTCTAGAAGTAAGAAAGCGCTGTTTCAACTTCGCACGATCGTGGGAGAATGAACAACATTATGGAAACATTCTAAACTCATCACTTGCCATTAGAAATGGTCATGTTGGACCGATAGAACTGCGGCCCCTTACCACAGATCGCAAAATTGAAGAGTTATTGGATTGGGCTAAGGTAAGCATCGAAAAGGGAGTCGCGAGAACGGATGGACGTACAGGGGCGCAGATAGATGCTATACAGCCAAGCTGCGAGGTACATTTTGGAACTTTCCAGAATATTTGAACGGCTATCTGTCTAATTGGATACTTATCCCATCACACGATAATACAAAACTCACCAATGATAGCGAAATGTGCGCTCCAATGCTATTTCCGTATTCGATATGGAAAAGTAAAATCTTCCAAGTCCCCTTCTTTATTGAAATCTTTTGGTATTTTGTGCATATGCATGCTACATTATATGCAGATGCAAATGCAGTGATACCGAAGGACCTCCTCCTTCTAGAAGCCTTCCCGATGCATATTAGTGGAATTATGCATACAAATACCCCCACACATAACATACCATTTGGGGCCTCGGGTTTTCGTTGAATTCAGAAGGTGTGGTTGCATACCCCGCATTGAAGTCGTTCAGTCCCTCGTAAACTTGGCACGGAATAAGATAGAACACAGCAGCTTCTTCCATGCATGTATACCTGCATACGTATATGCATATCTCGCGGGATATACCCGTTTGGCAATCGATCTGATAATAGAAATACTGTTATTAACGTGCTATTCTGGCAGGATACTAATAATATAAGTGGCTGCCGTAAGAGGAATACAGATACTGTCATAATCGTGCTCATCTGACGCTGTCCTAAGATTAGCAACTGCAGATCCCACTGGCGAGTCAATCTATGCGTCGATATCGACTCGATTTAATGAAATTACGAGTCCCGATGTTGGCC
>JWJA01000402.1:0-13545 GCA_000812885.1 Lanzia echinophila
AGCTCTGATGGGAGTGTTGTCGCTCCTAGGAACTTTCCCAATCATGCTATTTTATCTCCGATTCCCCGTTATACGCAAATACTAACTCGCCGATACTCAAAGCGGCACCACCATCCTTTCACTCGGAACCACGCTCCCGGAAAAATGCATCGCTGTTTACTCGGCGAGGAAGAATCAGCGCGGCATTATTGTGGCTAATACGGTGGGTCCGAATATCTTTCTGCTGACTTTGTGTGCGGGGGTTTTGTTTCTTGGTGGTGGTGGTGATGGGGGCGGTGGTTGGGGTGTGGATTTCAATGCAGAGGGTAATGGAATAGGGATAGGTGTTTTTGAGTTGGGTGGGATGTGGAGTGCGAGTTTGGCACTCGATGTCTTGGTTTGGAATGGTGCGAGGAAATGGATGGGTTGGGTTATGCTGGGGTTGTATGTGCTGTTTTTGGGGGGTGAGTTTTGGGGTATTAGGCGATGATGAGGAAGGAGATTTTCTTCTTTTATATTTCGTTTTGAGAACGAGAGTTGTTGTCATGCGATATTACAGTGTGGGTTTGAATAATGTAGGATCTTTTGTTTGGTATGTGAGCCGACTTGCTCAATGATATATATATATATATATATTGCTTGAATCAATATCTTCCTCGCCTGTTGGCTTGCAGATAGAGAGTTAAAGGGACTGAATACCTTGAATTGAATGTCTGCGCATATGGATCATTGACTAATGTAAATCATTTAATATTCAAGTTTCAACTATAAATCACTTTATGGGGTTATTCCGTTAGTAAAATGGAGTTACTGGCATTCAATCCGGTATGCCCCTCCCCTCCCTTTTACTTGCATAGATGAACTTACCCCTGTATATCTCGCGTCTGCCTCCAGATTCTTTCAAATTGTTGCATTTCTTCCATCCTTATCAGCCGGTTATGGGGGTGGTGGTATGTAGGATGGGCAGTGAAAGATGAGTGGGCGAATAGCAAATGGAATAGATCGGAAGCCTTGTGACATGAGATAAAAGTCGTTCTTTTGCTCGGTTCCTTCATTTCAGTCTCCATACTCACTTCGCTATATGACATTGGATGAAAGTCACGGTTTATTTAATTTACTTCATTCTTTTCCATTCCATGAACGGTTTTCACAGCTGCACAAAAGACTCGCCAATATATAGCGATGTCTCAATCACCGCATTCCGTAAAAAAGACGTCCCGCAAGCTTGATCTCCGCGAGCGACGAAACGACTTCGACCAAGAGCATCAGCCGATTAGACGCCGAATTCCAGTAGCAGTATGTAGTTAGTCTCCAACATCCATTTCGTGTATCGACTTAACCTTCAATACACAGTGTCAGCGTTGTAGAAAACGTAAACTACGATGCGCCGGAGATATGGGCGATGGTCAACCATATAACAATTGCAAAGATGCTGGAAATAAAGTTTGTAAATTCTTGAGAGTATGCACTGTTGTGATATTATTTATGCATGATTCGTGATGCTGACTCAAGCTCTATAGGTAGCTGCCGATACCATGCAATCACACTCACAACTCGAGACTCCCGAGCATCAAAGTCAATTCTCATTTGCTGTTCCAAATAGCTTGAACCCGCTATTGACTACTCCCGTAGCGACATCTAACCCCACGCATTCACGAGGAAGTACAGCTCAGCCTTGGATCCCCATGACGCCAAGTAGTCAGATTGGAGAGATCTCTCGCTGAATAGGAGGTATGAAAATTGTGATGTTGTGATGGGGTTGTGATGTAGATTAAATGATTTTGGGTTGGACGTGATTGAAATGCGAGGATGCTGTGGGAGGTACATCCAAGATAAGGCAATGAAACTGTTCATCTAGGAAATCTTTTACTTGTTGAAAATGTGATTTTAGATGTTGCGAGTAGTAGAAGAAAAAACCCATCAACAGTACATGCTCAAATCAATGGAAAATGTGGTATGTGAGTGAGTTGGCTGGAGTATTCTTGCCTACCATAGAATTCCGTCTTAGGAGATAGATGAATTCCTAATTTATGAAGTTCGGTTTCGAATCTTATTGAATTATAATCTACAAGCTTTGTCTCCGGCCCTTCGGCAGAAATACCTCCCTTAGCTCGCCTTTCAGGCTCGCCGGTCGGTATTTCATACCTCAGGACCTACGTCGCCGCTTGTGCTGCCGCAGGCCCTGCCTTCTCAATCTAATAATATATTATTTTTACCTTCTTAGTTTACTTTACCTTACTGGCGCTCAAAAAGGTTGAATGTTAATGTTGATGTTGATATTATTGGTGTTCTTACTTTAAGTCTGTGCGCGCTCAAATCAAGCTAAAATATGGGGTTGCTTTTCAACCTCCTTCTCAACCTCCTTCTCTCCTTCTCCTTCTCCTTCTCCTTCTCCTTCTCCTTCTCTCAATCAATTAATCAAACTTTTAAAAGATTTCAATATTAAAATTAAAATACAGGCAATTGAGCTCTTTCTCATAGTAAACTTTTTATGATTTTATCACGATTCTGTAAAGAGTTATATATTGCGGAAGGGTATTCTACACATCCCTTCATACAAAAGTTTTTTGATGTTCCTTACGTAAGCTTCTTCGATGTTGCTTATGTAAGTTTCGGTAGCCAATCAGCGATTTTACAGCATTTTTCAAAGACTTTTATCCAATGAGAGCGCTTCAAATTAACCGAAAATTTGGGTTTTTGTAATATAAAAGTAAGAGATAAGATTCGGCATGTAAATATTATACTATATAAGTAGAGTGTTTGAGGGCGATGGGTCTGAAAATTGAAGTATAGGGACAGATCTGATATTTGACAATCTTTTATACAAGGGAAATGAAAAGAAAATTGATTGTATTGAACCTCGCTAGTAAAATGTAAAATGTGGTTGATTCAATTCATCAGTCTTTACAAATCCTGCTATTAACAACTCTCAAAACTCTCACATCATCGTTCCGCGGAGCAGGAAGGGGAAGGGTTCCGCATCCGCCCCCAGCCCTCACTTTAATCCCCATACAGTTAGTTATAAGTCACATGTTTGATTTTAATTTAAGGTACCTAGGTAGGTATAGATCGCAGTTTCACAGCTATCCAAAAGTCATCAACAGCAACAACATCACAACATCTTTGTGTTAAGATCTCAAATACCAAGACGATGAGCTATACGATATTTCATACTTTGAATGAAAGCGACAGAAGTGTGTTCGTAACTTTCCGGCAAACCGGATAAATGTTTGCGGCATGTTTGCTTTGACAAGAGAATTATACAATTTGATGCTTTACGTGTTTCGCGTCAACTTCCAGAATCGCGGAATGGTCTGTATGCATAGTAGCACCAGATGCCCTACGTGTATCATCGGAAGCAGATTCGAATCCAAGATCAATGCGAGATGCTATGATCTTGGCGGTATTCGTATCATAGAGCTGAGTAGTATGAATCACGATGCGGTAGGCTCGATATCGCTTCCTCACCAACCCTTCTGTCCACATCAATTCATTTCCTCAACCTATCTCATGCCCTCTGTTCTGTTTGCTGGCAAACTTCCATCAAACTGATATTTCCTCTACTATTCCTCTTTTCACACCGTGCACATTCTTATTCTAAAGTTTCTCTGTCATTCTCTAAGAAATCGTCATTCCCTAAGAAATTTATATGTTTGTTGTTCTGAATGTCTTATGATCTAATTAATCTTTAATGCTCTTAATAAGTTATCATATTCATGGAAGAAAAAATTCGACTAGAGGAGAAGAATGGCGACGGTACCGATGAAACCACTACACACGAGCTCACCGATAGCATTTCCTCTCTCAGACAATCATTCTTTGAGCCGGCAATAATAATTCAAAATGTGCTCGAGAAGGGGAATTCAATTTTATCTGAACATCGAGATTGGCTCACCGACTTTCCTCTTAACTATGTCGATTCCACATCAGCAACTTCACCATACATACCTTCGGCGACTAGCATCACTGACTCTATAACGTCCGAGTCTCCGCGCGCTACCATAACGTCTTCCTCCTCTTCTCTCGTTAAAAGGCAAATACCAACTTGTCCTGGGGCAGGTGCTGCGTCGGCATCTGCGACAAGTGCAATCGCAAGTGCAACGAGTAGCGCGAACAGTGCCATCAGCAGTGTATCAAGTAGCGCGGCTTTGGCCTTGAGCAAGGCATCTAGTAGTGTAACAAGTGCAATTTCCAGTGCTTCCTTATCTGCTAGCAGCGCGATATCTGCAGCGCAATCGAGTGCGAATTCTGTAATGTGTAGGTTAACACTTCTCAAACATAATGACACCAGACAGACTCACATTCATTAGCACTTGCCTCCCAGAGCATACAGGAAGCCCAGTCAGAGGCTAGTGCCGCCAGGGTCAGTATTCCATACCAATTCTGTCGTATAATCCTCTAACTTCCATATAGGCTCTAGCATCCGCCAACGTATCGGAATCACAAACACAGGCTACAACTTCCACCAGAATAGCTGTCGCCATCGTTGGTTCCATCATAGGATCCGTTCTCCTAGTCGGCATCCTCTGGTTGATTATCTCTCGCTGCCGTCGAGCATCCCGAAAAAAAGCGCAACCCAGATCTCAAACCCCAAGGGTGGAAACCTTCTATGGCGCGGACGGTGTGAGGGGAGCCCGTTCATCATCAAGATCGTCTCAACAAAGACCCAGAAGTCGGAGCAACACCCGCGCACGATCTACTTCCCGCGGACGAACATCAACTTCAAAACCTAGATATAATGGGCGTTATAGTGTGGCGCCACCTATACCGCAGGTTCCAAGAGATGACAGTATGCAGATTCGTGGAGGGGCGGGGTCCATAAGAGGCGTTCCTTCCTTTAATCAAGAAGTTAGAAAAACAATGAACGGGACTGTGTTGGAATATGATTCTGACTATCCGAGTCGCGCGCCAACTTTCAAAACATATATGGACGGAAGTTTGAGAAGTCCGCAAAGCTCTGATGGGAGTGTTGTCGTATTGCCGGGACGAAATATAAGACCTGTGAAATCTCTAGGGCAGATTCGGGGCGAACAAGTTGAGAATGGAGGGTCGGCTGCGACTTTTTATGATGATGAATATATTACGGTTGAGGATAAAAGTCAGGCTGAATGGATTGGCACAGCTCGTTGATATACATTGGGAAGTTTTTGGATGTTTAGGTTGCATGACCCCCAAGAAGATGCTCTAAAAAGCTGGGACAACTATTCACATCCGACTTACCTGGCGTAGATACATAGTTTTGCATTTTAGCGACGTAAATAATAGTCATTTCCTTTTTGGTATCTATGCAAAGTGGATTGACGATATATTTAAGTCAATGGCGAATTTTGGCGTCAGGTTTAAGTTATCCCATCGAAACAGAGTTTCCAAAAGGCCCACAAACAAGAAACCCAATTCTCTTCTTGACCATATTGTTTCTACTCCAAGGGTCCATGCAGAGACTCGAGCAAACACCACAAAAGAGTTTCGAGGCCCCACTTCCCAAAGGGTTATAAATATCATGATCACAATATAACCTCGACCTCTTTTTCTCGATGGACACATCTAACAGCAACAGCAGTGAACAACTAGATCGTTGTGGCCCCTGGTATTATGATCGAATCCCGAACCCCAGAATTGTAGTCAAATGTCAAGAGAAATGTCTATTCCTGCAACTCGTAGTTGAGCTGGCATAAATCACCTGTCTTGATACTTAACGATGGCAATGGTATGAAGAAATGTAATTGGCATGAGAATTACTCGCCACGATAGCAAATATGGAGCACAACAGCATTTCTGTGGCTTGGCTGAATACTATGGTATCTTTTTAGCTATTGAGTCTGCCGCCATACATCAGGAGCTCGCTTGATATTAGCTTGCTCTGATGGCATGAAATTGCGAATCGAGTTGATTCTAGTTGTGCGTGTCTTCTTTGGATGCATTTGCCCTGGTATATATACCCCTATATATGTTGCGCTAGTACGAGCGGATGATCATCGTGCGTGTTATGGTGTGTTAGATGGGAGTACTGTACGTAGTGTGGGACTAGGAGCAGATGGAAGTGAAGAAGTGAATAGCTATACGCAACGGACTTGATTTCAAGGACAAGAGTTTGAGAAATGGTTAGTATATAAGACGAATTGCGTTCTTATGTATCGCAATAGAGACTATTTGCAGACAAGTACGAATAACTGTAAGGAATTCGGGCTGTGAACAAGAGGCCTTACGGAGTATGGAATACGGAATGTAGGGGATGGACATTTGCACACTTATCTATGTGGTTTTTCTGTAGTGTTTCGAAGGAAATTCAATGATATTAATACCGCGAAATGACAAGAAACAATCGTGGATTATTGCCGTAGCAGGAATGTTAAACAAGTGCCTCGGTTTCTCATCCATAGCTCTCTACCATGAACAGAAGACAAATCATGCTCCGCAGAGTTTCCGCACATATTTAATACCGCGGTGTATACCAACCTTGGATGGAGAAGACATTTTGCTATTTGCGCATCCTTCTCGCCAGTCATGTCGATATTCTCATTTATATACTGTAGAACGAGTTTTTTCCAAGATAGGGGATTTTTATTTTATTGGGTATCTACACGGGCCGGGGGATGTCAAATTGAGCTTCAATTCAGTAGTGAATGCTCATTTACCGCGAAAACCACGAGAATGACTATGAAAAAGTTCTTGTAATAAAATAGTATAAAAAGTCCTCAAGCATAAAAATCAAAATTGCAAGAAAAATCATAACCATGATTCAAGAGCGCCCAAGGTCAATTAAATGACTACCGAATGCGTCAAACTGGGCTGGAATTTTCACTCTTTATTAAGTGTATAGTTCCAGGATTGAGGATTGAGGATTGAAGATTGGAATGATATGATATGATGGCAGATATGTATTCCGAATGGCAGGGATGACAATGTGATATATTCGCTATCGGATTGTAGTAGTTCTGAATGAATGATAATAGTGACTGTCGTTACTAGTGTTTTGTGAGGCGTATTTTTATATATTTATATTTCGGTAAAAATAAATAGTTCTAGCCGCATTTCTGCTTGATGATCGATCCAAACCATTTGTCACTTGTCGACGGCGATGTTAATTTTATGAGGTATTTCTTTACAGCAGAAAATTTGAGATGTTAGGATATTGGGCGTTGAACCTAAAGTGCCCGCCCAAAATTCCATGATTGATCAGTGGATATGACCATGACCATATCTATCTCTAGATGCATAGCAAGTCATGATAATGATAACAATTACACCATTTATTGTATTACTGTCACAAATAACATATATTAGCAAGACAACAAGACAGAGAAGAGATGGTGGATCTTCTTTATTTAGCAAGTGATAAATCCCACACTATGGATCTACTTGTACGGACACGCACTGAAATTACGGTAGTAACATCTAGGTGAAAAAAAGAGCTTATGAATACCTAGATAATCAAGAATCTTAAGTTAAATTCCATAGTGTCTTACTCTTATAGCACTCTGCTTTTACTTCTCATGAGGCATACTGTGACTCTGAAGGTGCATAACGAAATAATGATGGGCGCGACACTAGTTGTAGCACGAAGTTCAAATTCTTCGACCCATTTTCCTCTGAGAAAATTCCAGAATGTTATTGTTATTGCTTTCGGAGCCTAGCGAATAGGTATATTGTCATCTTTGAATGGGATTTTGATCGTTGTTAGGTATGTAGATGGCTGGTGTGATGATTTAAATGGGATGTGTAAGATTATCTTTTGCGGTAAGAAAAACAATGGGTACTGACTGGCACACTGCCATCAAATAGATTATTGTTGGTTCTGTATTCATGTATGAGATGGAGAATATCTGTAGTATCATTACACATATTCAATTTACTTTGTTATTTTCTAGAGTGTGAATTCGAAGAGTGTGAGTTAGGAAGGTCGTGGCGATTTCCCAGACTGGTTGACGGAGCCAACCACTCTGCTGAAAGTACATCCGAATTAGACATATTTTGAACTATATTCGGCTTGTTGTGATTTTGGGAAGAAGTAAATGATTTGAATTATTGATAATTGTATCTCAAATGATTGTATTGATTCATTGCATCATGTTCTCTTCAGAGGCGAAGTAGTTTTGAAATAGGACTTAGCAATCAATACAAATGAATTGCATTAAAGACTTGAGAGCATAAGGATAAATTAAAGAGATCAACAAGATCTCTTTAAGTATAATTTTCATGCGAAGTAGCTGGTAATCCAAATAGGAAGCCATCAAAAACACAGTTCGTTCTCGCCCCATCAGCATTCCTTCCTTCCTTCCTTCTTATATTCTCTCATTCCTATTCGTCACTTCCTCAACAGCATTTTCTATCACATTTGACGAACCAGGTCACCCGAAATAGACAGCCCATCGGATTTAGGAGCAAAAAGGCCGACGCCTCCAAATCAAAGTTCTATTATTGAGAAGGAAGAGAAATTCAAAAGGAGAATGACAAAAATAAAACCCTTATTATATAGATATAGCTTGTGCCGGGTTCGAACCGACGACCTCCTGTGCGCCACTCGAAAGTTCATTTCTTGTGAGACAGACAGCATACCACTAGCCCAACAAGCTGTTTGATTGGTTTGCTCGAAACTCTCGTTATTTTGTTATATATAGGGGAGATGGACTGGCTGTAGATTTCTTCGGTCAAGGTCATCGATGTTGGGTAAGGCCAGTTAAGGAAGGATAGGCTGACTATTACTTACCTAGATAGGTATTCTATCTCAAGGTTTTCTTTACCTCAAGAATAATAATTAACTTTTAAGATGGAATTCGAAATAATTTATCATTACATTCATCAGTTTCATGAAATCTTGTATAACAGATAAAGAAAATATGCATTCATCTCACCAAACCAGCAATAAGTCTACTTTTGACTTGACCAAGTCAACATGGAGTGAGGACTAGCTAAATTTTCCTTGGGGTCTGCATGACCTAATAGCAGATGCATTGCAAGCAAGACAAAAATGTTAAAAGAGACCATGGAATGAATAGCCATTCAAAGTGAAACAATTCCCAAGATGTATATCTATCTGTGTAAACAATGATTCACTTAGTATGAACTCTAATGAGGGGTAAACCTTAAGCAGGGGGGTATTTATACCCTCATCCGTACCACTTCCATAGTTTTAGATCAGACATATTACAATACAAATTATTACAAGCTTTTGGGATCCCTATTGAGTTATTCCAACACTATCCTTATATCTTTTGATTTCCTTGAAAACCAACTAGCCTTGAAAAGAAAGCATGAGCAAGAAAGCAACTAGTGTTAGAAGATCCTCGCAACAGATCACAGAAAGCCAAGTGAGATTTGTAGGATTATATATCAGAATACAATGAAAAGATTAAGTAAATCACTACTCAATTTGTGGAGAGCCGAGAGATTAGGCACAAAATAAGAATCAAGTACACTGGTGATAAAGCTAAGACTTGGTAGCCGTTTGTGGTGGAAAATATTGGAGATTGAGCTTCTAAAGAAATATTCAAGGATATCTCAAACGCCGCTACGGCTTGACTTGCCTAACTAATTGACGTTGAGTAGTGCCGAGGTCCACACTAAACATTTGGGTACAGGTCTTAAGAGGCGCCATTGGCTCGAACCGATCTTCTTCCAGTATTCGACGGCAGGCTACTGTTTGATTCCATGATACCGCCGGTTGTAGGGTGTACCAGTTATGAATCCGTCTTCTCGCTAGCCACAGCAATAGCTCCCGATTGGTGTTTCTACAGGCTGCAGCGTCCTTCCTGTCGTAGTTGAAAAGAGCTGCGCGAAGATGATCCCCATAGGTACCACTATTCGCCAAGCGAACATTATCTTCGTTGCCATAATTATGCTTTGAGTTCACAAAACTGACTGATGGTGCATGAACTCCAGGTCTCACCTTCAAAAGCACCGCTGCTCAGGCCTGTGCCTCAGGCTTTCTGACTCTGAATCCCATCTCCGATGGCGCTTTATTGGCTGCCTTTGCCTGTTTTCTTTCAGTTTGGGTATAACAATCTGATTTCCAGCTTCCACAAACTACTGATGTATCAGATCCTAGCTAGCTGGCTTCACAGGCTTGTCTCCGGGTAGTGCAGAGCTGTTCCAATCGAGAAACATAGCCCGAAGAAATTCCTCTCGAGACCAATCACATTGTTCGCGCGCTAATTCGATAAGATTGTTCACTCCTTGTGATAAGTGGTGGATATCGGCTTCCGTAAGTTCGTCCTATCGGCGCAACACAAAACGACCAAAGTTTCGATCATGGTCTAGATCCTCCTGACTGCGCTGCGAGCGTACTTGCATGCCTTTATGTTAATTTTAGGTCTGAGAAGAGTAAAAGGATCCATTGAGTTATGAAGATTAGGTGGGAGAACCCTTAGTTAAGTACAGAGTATCAGAAGGGCAACGCTAGAATACGTCATTTTCAACACTTTATCTTGGGCTGGCCGTAGATTTGGTGCTATAAATGGTCCTAGGTTCGCTCTAGGAAGAATCCCGGCTCGGACTGCCGAATCTACTACGTCCTCTCTTCCACCTATCTGGTATGTCGGTACGTGAACTTTCAGGCCATCTTCTCTCATTTTTTGCACATATTCGGGATAGCTCATTGTGGAGTGATGTGCCAACGTAAAGTTGAACGCCGTTGCTTGTACATCCCAATCGTTAACATCTAGATCGCGGTTTTCGCGCGCATCAAGCTTTCCCTCCGCATATTCCATTGCGGCAGCTCTGCGGTGATGTTCATTATCAGGATCAAGTTCCACCCACACAAACGTGTGTCCCCATTTTTTATTCAGCTCTTGTGCCAACTGTCTTCGTGCCTCTGCTCCGAGTGTTGCGATACGTTTTTCTGCGGCTAATGCTGGTGGGCCCCAAGCACCGCCCAGAAACCACTCAATCATTCTTCTCGTGGCTTTTGGCCTGTGCATCAATCTTCCTATTCTTTCGTCATTGCACCAATCCATTGCTGATAGCTGTTCCTAATAACATGAGCTTAGGATAAGTAATTGTTTTATTCGTTATGTGCGGTTCGAGGAATCGATAATTTTGGATATTAATGGTGTCGACAACGAGGTCAAGTCTCTGAGATGGAACTCGACTTTGCAATCAAGCAGAGCTAGCGTCAGACTTAGTGGTTACCATGTGAAGGTGAATTTGGGAGCTGGCTTTTTAGGAAATATTAGCTGGTTTTGCCTGTTTTCTTTCATATTGATCCCAACCTTCTCTTCTCACCTTTACTCGGAAATCTGCATTAATAAGACATCTAAATAGCTCGATTCATTTTGGGATTTTTTCATTCACTAGAGAGATGGAGCGCGTTTATCACGATATTATGGACATGGAATGCCCTTACGAAAATTGTCCTAAGAAAAGCTCTCTATTTGTTGATATGGATCCCTTACAGCATCATATCGAAGCTGCAATCAGTGAGAATGCATCAGAGGATCATACCAACAATATTAAAGCAGCAGATGGGTTGGTGAATATAAAGAAGGGAACAGGAAGTCGAGAAAGGAACAAAAGAGAAGGAAGAGCCTGCCGGTCATGAGCCCAGTTACGATACTTTATGTTAAGGTGCGCCCAGGTGTGCATATTGTCAAGGTTGCTTTCATGAATAAAAAACACCAGTCCGGAGACGAGGAAAACGTGTGGTTGGCTGGAAATGGGGTGTATAGAGATCATCTGCGATCAGCTTTATAGAATCATGACGCAAAAGATGCACCAAAAGACCATGAATAAGGAACTACTGTTATGGATCGCCCGCTCAAGAGTTTATGGTTGTTATACACTGTAGCGATTGGTACCGCGGGATTAGGAAGTAGATTTATCATCAGTTGATGGAAAATGGGCTTTTTGAACGAGTGATTCCACTTCGCACGTGTGCGCAAACTCTTAGAGATAACCTCGGATGGCACAAAGAAATGCGGGGATTGAGAAAGGCAAACCGGGTGGATGCCAATGGCATCGAATGACAAGACCGTCCATACCCGATTCTGCAGAGGCTATTGCAACTTTTGCAAGATGGAGAGACAGCAGATTCGGAGGTAGATTATGACGATGACGAGGATGAAAACGAAGTTATTGAAGATGACGAGATTCAAGAGGACTCGGATGAAGAGGTAGCTGACTTTAATAATTCGGCAATTCACGAACCATCGCGAATCATTTGGAGGCCATTGAGACTTCATTAGTGAATGAAGGAATTATTTTCAGGTGGAAGTTATGAGGACTATTTCCTTTTCCATTTGAAGGGTTCTTATTTCTGAAATTGAGTTGTCAACATTTAGGAATACCCAAAGGTTTACCACCTATATTGGTGGTTCCGTAGCCTTGGCGGTGTAGTCGATTGATAAACTACTGGCCTGTGGTCTGAACATCTCAAGCTGAATAATGTCTGATGTGGAATGCAGAAGAATCTTTTTTTTAGTTCTAATTCTAGGCACAAAGTAATCTCGGTAATATTGACAGAAACTTTGCAAGAAATAAATCCTACCTGAAAACGTTAGTATGAAGATGTGGATTTGGCGCTGCGACGGAGCGAATCTTGGCTCTCCACGAGTAGTAGATTTCGTGACCGGGTCAACCAAGCCAGCGCAGACGGCTAGTCCGGAAGCGCCAAACAAAACATCCACGGCCAAAAATGGCATGCAACGGCGACGAAATCTAAACTCAAGTATGAGAATATAGAAGTATCAGTCAAGCTTAGGAACAGTCGGGCTTGAAATCCAATTCTCAAGGCAGTTGGGAAATATGCCCAGTATTGGGCCGTTGTGTGGTTCTTAGGACTTGCTTAGGGCCCACTCGCATTAGGCGCAGAAGAGCCACTATCCCGCCCGCCCCGCCTTGCAGTAGTATGCATAGTTGGCATTCATTATCCAAGGTTTCCGACCACTAAATGATCTACATTACTTTTCACGGGATTATCAGCTAGAGTTACTTACACTTTCTCGTTCAATCAGAATACCTGGATATTTACTTCACCAAATCATGATTCATGTGATTGCATGCCCGGTATTGTGTAATTGAATCTTTAGTTTCTCTTGATCCGGAATGAAAGTAAGTTTGTCAAGCTTTTTTTCTCCTTTGTTATTGACTTGATATTGATAGGTATCGTCCTCATATGGAATGTGAATGATAACTTATTAAGCAGTAAGGGCTTTCCCCCGCAATAAACGATTTCCTTGTGCGCACACTTTCCAGAGCCTAGAATTAGCCTGGGCATCTTCGGGGTCCAGTGAAAGGAAACGGCTGCGCTCCATTGGGTGTTTCCCAGACCAATGTAACTACGAAGGGCCGAATTATCAATTTAGCATTCTCTTCATTCCCCATTCCAATGCCAGACTAACCAATTGATAGCAATCTACGTGACCAGCTCGATCTATATTCAAATACATCCTTCAGGTCACAGATATATGGTAGGGAAATGTGACAGTAAGTAGGATAAGATAATGAGGCGATATACTAGTAGTGTTTGATGAAACGAAGCGTTGTGAAAGAGAACCAATGCAGAGTTATCTGAGCGAAGATGGACAGTGTTTTGCAGTCGCTTAATAGACTTGATTAACCAGTCTGCAATAA